>BLBF01000094.1:1336792-1366996 GCA_015471245.1 Laticauda colubrina | reverse complement strand
TAACAGTCTAAGAAATCAGATTGTCGTATCTTTTGGATCACACCTTGTCCACTATTTATTAAACACTTAGAGAGACTTATTTTTGATGAAGCTATGTTGAATATTCTTCAGCGACACTTGCTCATTTATATGTTTGAAAATTATCTTTAATAAAAATTTCCATTAATTTATAGGAACAGATGTTAGATTAATTACTTTCCAAATATATCTTTAATACCATTGGCCACTTTACAGTTTTCAGTCTCTAAAGATAAAGTTAAGGCCTATATTGTGTGTGTTTGTGTATGTGTGTGTATGTGTATGTGTAAAAACATACCATCTGGATCCATTAATTTGCTTATCTCTAAAAGGACTAGGACCAATATCAATGCTATCCATTTCAATTGCTCATATTTCTTTTGTGAAAAATCATTTTAACTATATGTCATATTCTGTATTAAGGATAGATGCAACAGACTTATTTGCTTGCAACACAATCTCTGTTTTCTCTTTTAGTATACTTTTTCTGTAATGCTTTCTTGTTACCGATTACGATGTTGATTGCTGCCAATACAATCATATTCATTGCTGCTGGTGTCCTTGAATGACCCAGAAAATAAACTTTCTGAGAAAATGGTTGCAGTTAAATATATTTTTTGCAAACTAGTTTCCTGTTTTTTGAAGTATTCCAGATGGGCTAGTTTTAGGCCATCATTTTTTATTTCCACAAAAGTATTTCAATCATTTTTCTACCTTGTACATAAGAATAAAAATAGAAGAAGTTGAGCACTAAGGCATTCTCCTTCCCTTTCTTCTTTGTGGGTTTATTGATAGGAAAAGCAAAGTATTAATTGAAATCAAGTAATTCTTTTTAATATTTTAAGAAAAGAAATCTATTACTTCTGTTCATCACTATGCATGTTTTTGTCTGTCTGGAAAACAGATTTGAACATTTTGTAAAAACAAAATTTAAATAGTGTTTGCTCAACTGAATTTATATGAAGAAAATGGCCTCTTTCTATTATTAATTTTTCCACCATGCTTCTATAGTGGGGCTTAGATTTAGACATTATCTTCGACCAGGGGTCTGCAACCTTAAACAAAGACCCATTGGGACCCATTTCCCACAGAAAACAAAACACTGGGAGCCAATAATTTAACAATTGGTGTGACTGAGTAGGCATGACCAGCTCGGCATCACTTACTCCCACCCAGGCACCTGCTGCTCTGGAATATGGAGCAAGTCTCCATCCCCTACCATCACCCTTACCTTCTCAGTCCAGGTGAGGGGTGATGGGGAGGAGAGGGAGGGGCCAGCTAGGGGCGGGAACAGCTGACAGGGAGCTGCAGCAGAAGGCTGAAAGAACCACATGTGGCTCCAGAATCACAGATTGCAGACCCCTGTCTTAGATTACACTTTTATGCATACTGTGACACCCCTTTTCTACTTGCTGACATACTCTCTCCCCTCTTCCTCTTCTCCCTCCCCTCCCCAATCTGTTGCAGGATAGTTTAGTGTGTTTACTAAATTCTGAACTACCTCAAGCATGAGATAGACTGAAGGCTACTGAAATTCACCCAAAAATTAGATGCAACCTGTTCCATCCGGAAAAACGCGAGGTAGACTGGGTTCCAACAAAGTCTTTATTCAGTAAGAAACAGTAACGGAACGGTTTGACTGAAGCTGCGGCAGCCTTTTTATACAGGCTTGCCTGCCTGCATACAGACAATGGCAGCTATTTGACTTTGCTGCCTTTCAGCGGCTCTTTTGGATTGGTTCCTAATGAACCAATCTAATACTGTTCTTTCTAACCAATCAAATTGCATTGTTTGGAGTATACCATTCTATACAGAACACCCCTCCTCTTTTAGTTTAGTCCTACGTGGGTGATGGAGTCGCGCAGGTAGGTGGGTCTTCTTCTGACTCTAGTTGACTTGCACGGTTCATTCTTGCTGGAGACTTCGAACGGTTCAGATGGGATCGCTGTCTCTCCGGCTCTTCTCCATGGAACCATCTGGTAGGGTGAGTCAGCAAGGTTGTTACCGCTTGAGTTGCTCAGGCCGGTGGTTTTGCCGCTCCCTCCTGGCATTCCCGGGCAGGTCGATCTGGCTTTGCTGGCCCCTTCCAGGACAGGTTCCTCTTCATGTGGATTATTTCTATCAGTTTCATCTAACCGTAAGTGTTCTTTTTGCTCTTTTTGATTGGCTAGATGTTCTGGGTTTATTTTTAACAGTTCTTTTTTCCTTTCAGTATTATTTTCTTATATTCCCCCCCCCCCTTTGTGGTTTTGTTTTCATCGATTTTTATTGTTTGAGGTTGCGTGGTCATATTTTGCTCAACATTTCAGAAATGAAGCTGGTCTATGTGCCGTTTCCATTCCCTGCCATTGTCTACGGTTAGACGGTAGGACTGGGGCCTGTTATTTATGTGATTTTGGCTGGAAGCCATAGAGGGTCCTCAGTAAATTTTTTTGCATAGACTAGGTTGCCGATTTCAAACGTTTGGAAACGGCTGGAGGAGTCGGGGGGTTTCTCAAAGGTGTAGTTTGGATGTAGCCTATCCAAATGTGATCTAAGTTTCCTCCCCATTAACAATTCTGCCGGGATTTTGTTAGTTACAGTGCTGTGGGTGATATGTTGGAGGGTGAGTAAACAGTTTAATTTATCCTGGGCATTCCCTGGGTCCATTTTTTTCAAACCCTCATTAGTAAATCTGACCATTCCCTTGGCCCTACCATTCGCCGCCAGGTGGGCTGGCACGGTTAGTGCATGGCGTATACCCAAAGAGGCTAGGTATTGTTCAAATTGTATGGCGGTTAGTTGTGACCCATTGTCAGACACTAGGACGTCTGGCAACCCATGGGTTGCGAATAGCCTGTTGAGCTGTTTGATAACGGCATCAGTTGTTGAAGATGACATTACTGTGACTTCCAACCAATTTGAGTATGCATCTACAACAATCAAAAAAGTATGCCCCCTAGTAGGGCCCGCAAAGTCAATATGGATCCGAGACCAAGGGCCTCGTGGGGTTTCCCAGTCCCTAATAGGAGCATGTGGTGGTGATGGCCTGGTTTTCTGGCATTTATTGCATGTAGCTACCCAGTATTCAATATCTCTGTTTAAACCAGGCCACCAGACATAGCTCCTAGCCAGGCTTTTCATTTTCACGATGCCTGAGTGGCCTTCATGAAACATACCCAACACTCTGGTTTGTAATTTGGAAGGAATTACCACCCAAACACCCTACAATAAACACCCCCTTTTTTTTTAAAAGAGTTTTATTAATTTTCTACAAACACACATGACAAACAAAACATTAAAAACATCTGTTCTCATATATACTTCCGGTGTGTCGGTTGGTTCATCAGTTTTGTGCATTCATTTTGTAGTCTCAGTTACAGTTATATTGCATAATAACTCATATTGTCAATCCATATCCTAATATTACTAAAAAAAAGAAAAAAAAATTTTTTTTGACTATACTTTTAATCATTCATGTTTTGTGAGATAACAATGCTTTAAACAGTTTATTCTATAACAAATCATATAATCATAACAAATCAATCCTAAAAACCCTTTATAGATATAGTATTAATGTTCTATTATCGTATTTTATCATCTAGCCATTGATAAAAAAGATCCCAAATTTCATAAAATTGTTTATCTTCTTGCTCTCTAATTTCAAATGTCAATCTACTCATCTCAGCACATTCCAATATTTTCTTAATAATTTCTTCCTGTAATGGTATTTTCTCATTCTTCCAATTTTTAGCAAATACAATCCTAGCCGCTGTTAATACATTTATAATCAGATATTTCAAGTCTTTATTATATGTATCAGGTAAGATTCCCAATAAAAAGATCTCTGGTTTCAAGTCTATGTCAATAAACATCCCTTTTGTATTGACAGTTCAGTCTGTCTGGTCCAGAAAAGTTTAAAGTTTTCAGTTTTTTGGTTTTTCCGGCCAACTTTTACCTAACCAATTTAATATTCGGGCAGTCACTAGGTCTTTAGCGGTTGCTCTGGCAACATCATTTGCAGATAGTGGCAGTTTGGGGCAGGTTTCTATTTGCAGGGTGGTACTTGTTGGCGCTGGGTCTTCCTCCGTCATTGGCAGCGGTGTTCAACTCAATGCGTCTGCATGGGGGATCTGTTTTCCAGGTCGATGTGTCAATGTGTAGGAGTATGCTGCTAGGAATTCTGACCATCTAGTCATTCGGGGAGATAAAATGTTCAGTGTGGGTTTGTTTCCCGCCAAAATTCCTAATAGTGGTTTATGGACAGTTACAATTGAAAATGTTCTCCCATAGAGGTACTTGTGAAAACGTTTAACTCCGGCGACAATTGCCAGGGTCTGTCTGTCTATTTGACTATAGTTGTGTTCTGCTTTAGAAAGTGTTTTCGAGTAAAAGGCGACAGGTGCCTCTCTCCCGTCAGGCAGTTGGTGGCTCAGGATGGCACCAACTCCAAATGGTGAGGCGTCACAGGTCAATGGAAGTGTGTTACTAAACTGAATAAGAACGGTGTCTGAGGTTAACAGATTTTTTATGCCTTGGAATGCTTTTTATTCTCTATGCCCCCGAGTCCAATTAGTTTTCTTATCCAATAAACGATGTAACAGTTCTGCTATCATTGCTTTGTGGGGTAGGAATACATTATAGAAGTTTATTAGACCCAAAAATGCTTGCAACTCCGTTTTGTTTTTTGGCTGTGGTGCATCTCTGATAGCCTTGACTTTTTTTTCTGTAGGGTGTATACCCTCTCCATCAATTAAATAACCCAAAAATTCGATGCGATCAGTCATTAAGCAGCATTTTTCTTTTTTTGACTTTCAGGCCGGATTCTCTAAATTTTGTTATCACTTCTTTCAGTCTTGTCTCTAATTGGGTCGTGTTTTTAGCTGAAATTAGGACTTCATCAAAATATGGCATGACCCCTTTAATTCCATTTAATAGGTGTTCCATAAGGCTTTGGAAAACGCTTACTCCAAATTGAAGTCTGTTACATTTGAATGCCCCTCTGTGAGTTACTATTGTCTGTGCTTTGGCTGTTATTGGGTCTACTGGAAGCTGTTGATATGCTTGGGCTAAATCAAGCTTGGCAAAAAAATTTCTTCCCTTAAGCGAGTGTAGTAAATGTTGCACGATTGGCACATGGTATGCGCTTTGCTACAACGCATGGTTCGGGGTAGCCTTGTAGTCTCCGCAGATGCGTACCGACCCATCAGGTTTAACAGGTGTTACTATTGGTGTCTCCCATCTAGCATGGTCAGTTGGTTCTATGACCGCTTGCTCAATTAATTTATTTAATTGTTCATCTATTTTGGCCTTTAAAGCAAAGGGGACTCGTCTGACTTTTAACCTTCTAGGTGCTACTTGAGGGTCTAAACTAAAGGAAATTGGGGTCCCCCAGTACCTGCCTAAGGTGCCATTAAAGACGTCCTGGAACTTGTGTATCAGGCTCTCTTCCCAGTTGGTTGCAGCTACTCGGCTCACCCCGGTCATTCCGATGCCCAATGGTGTGAACCATTCGATGCCCAGGAAGCTGGGGCGGTCCCGGTCGACTATTGTTTGAGGCAGGATTTCAGCGTGCTGCTTGTATGTGACTTGGAAATGTCCTAGACCTACCACAGGGATTTGGTTTCCTTGGTAGTCTTTTAAAATTAATTTTTGTTTCTGGAGTTCTTTTAATTTGATGTTTGGAACCAGCTGTCTGATTGTGTTCCAAGACACCATTGACAGGAAGGATCCTGAGTCTACTTTCATCTTGCAGGGGCTTCCTTCAATTTTTACAATGATTTTGACCTTTCTCCCGCTTTCCGTCTGGGCGCTTCCAATAGTGACAGTTTGATGGGTCTTTTCTCGGTTGCCGGTTTGCTTGTTGCGCTCCCATTTCTTTTCAGCTTGCTTTGATTCAGCTTGTAGTGGGGAGTTATTGCGTTTGTTCGGGCTGTTATTTTTTCAATTCCTACAGACTTTTTCGATGTGTCCCCTCTTCTTGCAAGCTCAGCAGATGGCATCTAGGAATCTGCAATCGGCTCGAGGGTGGTTTCCCCCGCAGCCAGCGCATTTCCGCCAATTTCTTTTTTCGCACCTTTTTGTTGGCGTACAGGTGGTGGACTTCATCGTCATCATCTTCCATTTCTGATGAACTGTCGAATTCTTCGTGATGAGTTGTGGTGGGAGCTTGTTTCTTTCCTCTGGATAGGGTCATCACGTCATTATTTGAGTTCATTTGCTTCATAGTGGCTGCTGATTTTTTCACGGCTTCTGCTGCTGTGGCTTCTGCAATTGCTTCAGCCACTGTGATATTGGGTTTATTTAGTAGTTTACTTTGTAAGTTAGAGTCTCTCAGACCTAGGACAACTTGATCTCGCATGGCTTCATCCAAGTTCAGGAACTTGCAAGCTCTCCCCAGTTGTCAGAGAGCTGCCACAAAGTCAGTGATGGTCTCACCTTCCTTTGGGTCCCTTTTGTAGAATGCATGCCGTTTGATGAGATTTGACACTACCAGTGCATAGTGGGCCTTTAACATTCGGTGAAGCTCAGACCAGGTCATTTGTTTCACGTCTCTGGTCTTCGCCATTGCTTTGGCCATTTTGAACACGGTTGGTCCACAATGCATTAGGAATACAGCCCTCTTCTGTTGGTCTGAGATCTCTTCCATCTCGTTGCTCTCTAAAAACATCAGGAAACATTCTACGTATGATTCCCAATCCTCTTCGTTGGGATTGAAGGGTACGGGCAGTGCGTTATTCCCAGCCATCACTTTCAGTCTGGAATTCGTTCTGCCGCGTGCTTGGTCTCGCATTTAGGACAATCCCATCCTCGTCGCCAGTGTTCCGTCCGGAAGAACGTGAGGTAGACTGGGTTCCAACAAACAAAGTCTTTATTCAGTAAGAAACAGCAATGGAACGGTTTGGCTGAAGCCGCGGCAGCCTTTTTATACAGGCTTGCCTGCCGGCATACAGCCAATGGCAGCTATTTGACTTTGCCACCTTTCAGTGGCTCTTTTGGATTGGTTCCTAATGAACCAATCCAATACTGTTCTTTCTAACCAATCAGATTGCATTGTTTGGAGTATACCATTCTATACAGAACACAACCCTATGATTGCAAATTATCCATTGCCTTTCTAATAGACATTCTTAAATATAATTTCAATAGAAATTTTAATCTGACACTTCTTCTGGATAGAAATGAGTAAAATTCATTTGAAAAATGAGTTCAACAGATTCATCTTTCAATGCCTTTTCTCCTTTTACACTCACTAACCAGTGAACAATTTTTTCTTCTTCAAAGTTCAGTTTGGACCCACCTTATCATTTCACCTACATGGAGGGCCCCTTGTGCAGGTTCTTCCCTCCGAAAGCCTGTCCTGCCACAAATCAATCATCCTTCATAATGTAACTACTGAAGAGTAAAGCTTACATAATAACATCATGACACATGCTTGGATGATTACAGAAGCATATTCTGTTCCTTGCTTGCCAGCCAAACACTGAGCAGACAATTCAGACTTGTTTTTTGCTGGTATTTGTCAGAACAATTTTGGTTCATATGATCTTTAATTTTCTACTGTGTTGTGAAAAACAATTTCCACTGTGTTGTGATAAGTATGGTCACTAAACCTTCTGCAGTATTGTGTGAATTAATAGTTTTCCTTATTTCTTGAAAGACAAAAATCCTTTGAACAAAAGGATTGAATTTGTTACCAGCATTTTAATATGTGTTGATTGGTTTTCATTTCCACTAATCCAAGTCAGAAAGCTTAAAATTACACAACATAGTATTATGTTGTGACCTATCGATTGGACTGATGTAAAGTCTGGTATAAAGTCTATTAACTTCTGTAAAAACTGTATTTAGGTGATTCTGTATTGAAATTAATTTACTTAAATTAAATTACCTCTTAAACCTGTAACCACATTGAATTTAACTCAAATTGCCATTTTTGTATCTTTGCTGTATAGATTTCTCAAAGAAAAAATGGAGTATATAAACTGTAAACAGATTAATTTTGTGGTATTCTGCTTTTATATTTGAGTCTTTCAAATATTTTGCCCACAAAATAAGGTTTATTATAATTTAATTATATTTCTAACAATATAGAGTACTATAAGGTTGAACAAAATAGGTACTTATATTTATTGGAAAGAAACCCATGCCCACAACTTTGGTGCTAATTACAACTTGTTGGGAATATAACAAACTTTAGTAATGGATTTATGTTCTGGAATGTATTAGCTTTCAACTAAATGAGTTATGTTCCTTTTAGGAATAATCCTGAAATGATTAGGAGACAACAGTTACATATTTAAAAGCTTATGGTTCCTTATTAGCAAATAGCATCATATATTTATAATATTGATTTAATAAAACAATAGCTTTATATGTTGAAGTCTTTGCCAGAGTGTTAAATATATGAATAAACTGAGTTTATTTTGAAGGATCAGCATTTTTTTTCCACTAAATGTGAATATAAAAAAGTAAAGGCTCTTGTGAGTTTGATTCCTGGTGATTACATAGATACATTGATGTTATTTCTTGAGAAGTATTTATTTTTAGCTATCCAGTCTTGTTTTCAACTCTAAATTTCCTGGTGAACTCTCACCTAAGCATTAACCAGTCCAATGCTGATTAGCTTTTCCAATTCCATGTTCAGCTAGGGACTCCCATTACTGGGACAGTGTAACAGAATTAACGTAGTTATAGTATGTATGCTTTTTAACTGAATGGTGTGTTTTGCTGTTTCTATCAATATTCAATGGCAATATTTTTTTGTTTTATATTTAAAAAGCAAAAAGGCCTGCACATTTATTTCTTTATACTCACTCTCTCAATACAAGATTTTATTATGAAAATTATTGATGAATAGCAGATCATTTATTATTATTCTTTTTCAGTATTACATGTCACATTTATAAAATGTCTTCTAATAATGGTCTTTATTGCATTGCTATCATTTTGTAATATTTTTTGTATTTTTAGTCCTGATATTGCATAGTATCAGGGAGTTTAATTCCAATAGACTTTTTTTAAAAACCAGTAGGCTTCTTTTTAATATTCCCTAAATTCCTTTCTGCCTTTTAAAATAATATATATTATTTTACACCAAGAAAATAATATTTTACATCTAGAAAAAAAATTTTTTTAGGTGTAAAATATACTCCATTTTTTTGCTGATATCATTGCAATGCCTGTTTATGAAATTTCCTATTAATGGCACAACAAAGTCTTAAACAAAAGTTCAGAAACAGTTAAAATATTGCAATAAATATAAAAAAATGATGGCAGGAGCCCAAGGGAAATCCCCATTGATCTCAAGAGAATGAGAAGATGTAGTCTAGTTTTTCATGTTGAGCTAATATTGAAAGTAAGCTGAAATTAGTTCTTAAGATAAATAAAACAAATTTACCATTAAGGATTAGAATATTATTCCTATATAAAATGTGCATAAGAATATCTGCCAATGGAATCTTATTGCAAGTCTAAAGGAGATATTATTTAATAAAGTAAAAAATTTCAAGGCTCTTTTTATACTGATTTTGTCTAAAGGAAGGAAAATAAGGTATTAATGATAATATCATTTGCTCTTGAAGATAAATACTATTTTAGAGAGCATCTTTTGATTGGATAAGAGACAATAGAGTGCATCTGTTAGTTTTGGATTATGTGAACTGGAAATTTTGGAGTTGCTGTCAAAAAATATCTATAAGGCATTTAAGATGGAAATGGCCTATCTGCAAATATTAATATTTAAGTTGTAGAGCCACCATTTATATTAAATTTGGCTACACAATGGCCAAAATCTGAATTTGATTAAATTTATATTTGCTTCCAAAATATATATTAAATTGTTTACAACCCATATCATCCAATACAACATATTCTCAGATGCTGTGGCTTTCCATTCCGTAGATATTTTGGGAAAGAAGAGAATCTGAAATGAGGAACTCACTGCATGTTGTTGGAAAATTACTGTGAGTAATTTCAGTTCAGTTTGCATTTAGCAGATTCCCAGTAAATCCATAGGAAGCACCTATACCAAATATCAGGAAATCATTTTTAAATTTTTTTTTTAAATGTCAAATGAGGTGAAATGAAGAACAAAACATTCTAAAGCAGGAAAAAGAGATACACTAACATCAGGCAAAATAAGAAAATTTCCATTATCTATATATCTTGAGTTTGCTTTTTTTAAACTTACAGAATTTTCCAGAACTTCTGAAACATTATATTCCAAAAGGAGTGTCCTTTGGCTGTTTTAGGTTTAATCCATTTATATAACAATAGCACAACAAAAAGTGGACTATTGGCCTATGGAAAAAAAAAATTGGTGCTCAGAAATGATGCATCCAATACGCGGAAGTAAATGTCATGCAATTTAAGATCCAGCCCAATTGATGTTTTATTATAATATCACAGGTCTGGAAGGTACCTTGGATGTCTTTGAGTCCAATCTGCTGCCCAAGGTAGGAATTTATATACCATCCTGGACAAATGGTTGTCCATCTTTTTCTTGAAAACCACCAACAATTGGGTAATCCTGACTCTGGAGACTCAGCTGTTTCATTGCTTAACATTTCACACTGTCAGGAATTTTGTCTTAAGCCCCTGTCACATTGCACCAACGGAAGGAAAGAGGATGTAAAACGGAGAAAAACACTTTTCATCCGTTGATTAACATGATGCATCCGTTCTGTACTCACTGCCTCCGTTTTTCATCCTCTCTATCCATCCAACAATCCATGAAATTGACGTTTCATCCGCTAAGAAAGTTTTGAAATGCTCAAAACTTTTGAGCGGAAAATGTATACAATGCGTCCGTTCTGCATCCGCTAGGCATCCGTTCTGCATCCGTTATGCATCTGCTATATCTGCTAGGCATCCGCTGCGCATCCACGCAACTCCATCCGCTCCAGTGGTAAATGGACGCAGGGAGGAAGCGGAACGGACGTGGAACGGTTGCAGAATGGATGCCTAGTGGATGCAGAATGGAAAAAAAGCATTTAAAACAGAAAAAACCTTCGCAGAGGGGACCTATCTCGGATATTAAGGATGTCTAGAGGATGCCTAGAGGATGCAAAGGGACACCTAGGGGAAAACCTATACTGCCTATAAAAAGGGGGAGCAACTCACCTGGATCTCACTTTCAGATGAGCAGCCCTGCGGTGCAGACCTCTGCAGCCTTCATCTGACTCTTGCTCTTCCACAATATCCAGTCATGTCCACTGTGGATCGCAACAAAGTCCTTTTGGCAGCCACTATCCTTCTGCAACAGTGTGAAGCCATCTACAGGCACTGTGAACTCTACTACGGGAAGAAAAGGAGGTGGCCAAGAAGCGTCTGGGTCTGAAGATGGATCACCAGAAGAGCAGAGGACGGACTGTACAACAAGCTGATGGTGGAGCTCAGGAACGAAGACACTCGGGCACTCCAGAACTTCGTGAGGATGCCGCCAGCCATGTTTGATGAAGTTGTGCAGCGGCTGACACCTAGGTTTACCTAGGCAAACACCAACTTCCGGCCCAGTCTGGAACCTGGGCTCAAGGTGGCACTGACTCTGTGCCACCTGGCCTCAGGAACCACCTACAGGAGCATGCAGTATGGCTGGAGGGTGCCACACAACACCATCAGCATTGTGGTCAGAGAAGTGGTGCAGGCCATCATCGAAGAATACATGGAGGAGCTCCTCCAGTGCCTCTCCACTGAAGAAGGATGGAAAAAGTTGCAGAGCAGTGGTATCAGAAGTGGAACTTCCCACACACCGTTGGAGCCATCAATGGCAAGCACGTGGCCTGCAAAGCGCCAGCCAAGTCGGGGTCCACTTATTTCAACTACAAGGGCTTCTTCAGCATCATCCTCTTCGCCATGGTCAATGCTGACTACAAGTTCATGTACATCGATGCTTCAGGCAACGGCTCATCTTCAGATGCCCAGGTATACAATGCAAGTCACCGCAAGGAGGGGCTGGAACGCAACCTCATCGTGGGCTTCCCAGATCCAGAACCCCTGCCCAACGACACGCAAGATGGCCCTACTTCATCGTGGGGGATGACGTCTTCTCCCTCACAACCTACCTCATGAAGCCCTACACCTCCAAATGCCTCACCCGTGAAGGGAGGATCTTCAACTACAGGCTGTCCTGGGCAAGCCGGGTGGTAGAGAATGCCTTTGGCATCTTGGCCAACAGGTTCCAGGTACTTCTCACCACCGTGCAGCATCGCCCAGAGACTGTGAGGAGGATCATGGAAGCTTGCTGCATCCTGCACAATCTCATGCGCACCCGCTACCCAGTCTTGAAGAACAGGCTCGTGGACCTCCAACAAGGCAATGGGGACATGGAGCCTGGGGAATGGAGGCAAGGGCAAAACCTGATAGACATTGAGGATGTGCAAGGCCCCAACAGAGCCTCACATGAAGGGAAGAAGCAGCGCAACTTCCTGAGACACTGGTGCAACTCCCCAGCTGGAGCAGTGGAGTGGCAAGAAAGGATGATAGATGCTTAATGGATGCTTCCTTCAGCCTGTCTCATCACACTGATGAGATTGGGCCATGTATGTTGGGTGGGCCTACAATGAACAGGGCATTTAATAAAGAGTTGTGTTTATGTTGACATGTGTGGATGAATGATTACATTAGTATTGATAATAAAGGGCCATAAGTGTGGCACCTGGGAGGGTGGACCATACAGTCCCACTATGCTTGCACTGGAGGTTTATCTATCCCACAGCTATCTTAACCCATCCCTTACCCATCCCACAGCTATTACACATCACACAGGTATCTCTGCCCATCCCACTGCTATCTTAACCCATCCCACAAGCATGCATTTCTAAAAGTTTCTAAAAGTTAAACCATTTCTAAAAATTAGTCTAAAAAGACTATTAAAAAAAAGAAATGAAGAAAGTGTGTGAATCAAAGATAGACTTTATTAACAACAAGCTATAAAACAAAAATGAGTCTCTGGTACTCCTCTTGGTCATTCAGTCTCAGGGGTGAAAGGTCCAGGTGCTGTGGAGGTGGCTGGTGCTGGAGTGCTTGTCTGATCCCCTGCATCATCAGCTCCTCCAGAAGCAGAAGCAGCAGAAGCTCCAGCCCCAGAAGAGCGAGTCTGTGCTACAGAAGCCCCAGCAGAACCAGAGTGAGGGCCAGGGCATGGGATGGTGGCCCTGTCCCTCTTGCCAAGGCTGGCAGCAGATGGCTGAGGCTTTCTGTTCTTCCCCATGGTTGTGGGGTTGCTGGCTGGCAGGGAGGCTGGCAGGAACCAAGGCTGGCAGGCAGGCTGGCAGGCAGGCAGGCAGGCACCAAGGCTTGCAGGCAGGCTGGCAGGAAGGCTGGCAGGAAGGCTGGCAGGCAGGCATGCACCAAGGCTTGCAGGCAGGCATGAACCAAGGCTGGCAGGAAGGCAGGAACCAAGGCTGGCAGGAAGGCAGGCAGCAAGGCTGGCAGGCAGGCATGAACCAAGGCTGGCCGGCAGACTGGCTGGCAGCAAGGCTGGCAGGCAGGCAGACAGCAAGGTTGGCAGGGAGGCTGGCAACAAGGCTGGCAGGCAGGCAGACAGCAAGGCTGGCAGGGAGGCTGGCATCAAGGCTGGCAGCAAGGCTTCCAGCAAGGCTTGCAGGCAGGCATGCAGGAAGGGCAGGCAAGGCTGTCAATCCGTCTGGCAGTAGGTCTTTCCTCTGAATGGTGACCTGCTTCTGAGCTGCTTCCCTTATATCCGTGGGGCTTATGCAATGCATCCTCCCCGCATGCGCAATTAAGGCTAGGCATCCGTTAGGCTTCCACTGTGCATCCGCTAGGCTTCCGCTGTGCATCCGCTTCATCCGCTGTGCATCCGCTGTGCATCCACTGTATCCGTTCTGCGTCCGCATTGCTGAGGCCCCCGGAAGCCCTGCAGATATGCCATCCGCTCTCATCCAGTTCCATCCGCTAGGCTTCTGTTCCGCATCCGCTTTCCTTCTGCTCTGCATCCTCCCCCCGTCCGTTCCTTTCCGTGTTATCCGCTCCGCTTATGCAAATTTTTGCCCCTTTTGAGAGCGGATAAAGCCCCTGTCACACTGCACCAATGGATGGAAAGAGGATGTAAAACGGACAAAAAAGCTTGCCATCCGTTGATTAACGCGATGTATCAGTTCTGTACTCACTGCCTCCGTTTTGCTTCCTCTCTATCTGTCCAGCATCCGTTTATTGACGTTTCATCCACTCAGAAAGTTTTGAAAATGTTTCTAATGCGTCCATTATGCATCCGCTCTATCCGCTAGGCATCCGCTGCGCATCCGCGCAACTCCATCTGCTCGGACGCAGGGAGGAAGCGGAACGGACATGGAACGGATGCAGAACGGATGCCTAGCGGATGTAGCACGGAAACAAAGCATTTAAAACAGAAAAAAGGTTTGCAGAGGGGACCTATCTCAGATATTAAGGATGTCTAGAGGACGCCTAGAGGATGCCTAGAGGATGCAAAGGGACACCTAGGGGAAAACCTATACTGCCTATTAAAAGGGGGAGCAACTCATCTGAATCTCACTTTCAGAACAGCAGACCAGCTGTGCAGACCTCTGAAGCCTTCATCTGACTCTTGCTCTTCCACAGCATCCAGTCATGTCCACCGTGGATTGTAACACAGTCCTTTTGGCAGCCACCATCCTTCTGCAAGAGTGCGAAGCCATCTACAGGCACTGTGAACTCTACTACGGGAAGAAAAAGAGGCGGCCAAGAAACGTCTAGGTCTGAAGATGGATCAGAAGAAGAGCAGAGGATGGACTGTACAACAACCTGATGGTGGAGCTCAGGAACGAAGGCACTCGTGCATTCCAGAACTTCATGAGGATGCCTCCAGCCATGTTTGACGAAGTTGTGCAGCGGCTGACACCCAGGTTGACCTAGGCAAGCACCAACTTCTGGCCAAGCCTGGACCCTGGGCTCAAGGTAGCACTCGCTCTGCGCCACCTGGCCTCAGGGACTTCCTACAGGAGCATGCAATACGGCTGGAGGGTGCCACACAACACCATCAGCATTGTGATCAGAGAAGTGGTGTAGGCCATCATTGAAGAATACATGGAGGAGCTCCTCCAGTGCCCCTCCACTGAAGAAGGATGGAAGAAAGTTGCAGAGCAGTGGTATCAGAGGTGGAACTTCCCACATGCCGTTGGAGCCATAGATGGCAAGCAGGTGGCCTGCAAAGCTCCAGCCAAGTTGGGGTCCACTTATTTCAACTACAAGGGCTTCTTCAGCATTGTCCTCTTCACCACGGTCGATGCTGACTACAAGTTCATGTACATCGATGCTTTAGGCAACGGCTTATCTTCAGATGCCCAGGTATACACGCTAGTGACCTCAAGGAGGGGCTGGAAGGCAACCTCATCGTGGGCTTCCCACATCTAGACCCCCTGCCGAACGACACGCAAGATGTGCCCTACTTCAACGTGGGGGATGACGCCTTCTCCCTCAGAACCTACCTCATGAAGCCCTACACCTCCAGACTCCTCACCCGTGAAGAGATGATCTTCAACTACAGGCTGTCCTGGCCAAGGCGGGTGGTGGAGAATTCCTTTGGCATCCTGGCCAACAGGTTCCAGGTACTTCTCACCACCATGCAGCATCGCCCACAGACCGTGAGGAGGATCGTGGAAGCTTGCTGCATCCTGCACAATCTCATGCGCACCTGCTACCCAGTCTTGCAGAACAGACTCATGGACCTCCAACAAGGCAATGGGGACATGGAGCCTGGGGAATGGAGGCAAGGGCAAAACCTGATCGACACTGAGGATGTGCAAGGCCCCAACAGAGCCTCACGTGAAGGGAAGAATCAGTGCAACCTCCTGAGACACTGGTGCAACTCCCCAGCTGGAGCGGTGGAGTGGCAAAACAGGATGATGGATGCTTAATGGATGCTTCCTTCAGCCTGTCTCATCACACGGATGAGATTGGGCCATGTATGTTGGGTGGCCCAACAATGATCAGGGCATTGAATAAAGAGTTGTGTTTGTGTTGACATGTGTGGATGATTATTACATTATTATTGATTATAAAGGGCCATAGGTGTGGCACCTGGGAGGGTGGACCATACAGTCCCACTATGCTTGCACTGGAGGTTTATCTATCCCACAGCTATTACCCATCCCAAAGGTATCCCTGCTGCATTCCACAGGTATCCCTGCCCACCCCACTGCTATCTTAACCCATCCCACAAGCATGCAAAGGCTTAAACCATTTCTAAAAGTTTCCACCAAGACTTTATTAAAAAAAAGAAATGAAGCAAGTGTGTGAATCAAAGATAGACTTTATTGAACAACAAGCTGTAAAATAAAAATGACCCAAGTCAAGTGTCCAAATAAAGTCCACAGGTAGCCAGCCACCCAGTCTCTGGCACTCTTATCAGTCACTCGGAGGTGTGCCCATTCTCTGGGGTGAAGGGTCCAGGTTCTGTGGAGGTGGCTGGTGCTGGAGTGCTGGTCTGAAGCACCATTGGGGTGCCTGGCCCCGAGAGGACAACAATTGACGGTGTGTTGAGGAAGCTCTCGGACAGCTGGCTCAGCCCCGTGATGTTGAGAGCTCCTTCCTCCATGCCATGTGGTGTCAGTCTCATGTGGTGTCATGCCATGTGGTGTGAGGCCGGGCTTGGCTGTGGGGTGGAGGAAGGAGCAGTCTAGTGGGGCTGTCTGGTCTGCAGCTGGGTGAGGACTGGCATTGGTGGCATCGGTGGCGTGGGTGGCATTGCTGTCGTCGGTGGCATCATTGGCGTGGGTGGCATTGGTGGCATCAGTGGAACAGGTGGCAACGGTGTCGCCCGATGACTCTGTGCCTGGACTGGGAAGGGCTGCTGCCTGTGCTGCTGGACCTCCTGGTAGCCGTAGCCCTGGTAGGTGAGGGCCTGTGGGAAGCCTTGGAATGGGAGGGACATCACCTGGGGTGGAGGAGCAGACCTGGATTGGGTGGGAGCAGGTTCCTCTGGGTCTGGAGGGTTGTGAAGCAGCTCGGTGAAGCAGGTCCTTCACCACCTGGTACTGGGGTTCCGCCATGTCCCTGAGGGTCTGGTTGACAGACATAGGTGAGGAAGGGCTTGTGGTTGGAGGATGAGGAGTTGGTGTGGATCAGCTGAGAGAGGAGATCTATGCTGGTCCGGATGTTGTCCCTGATCTCCAGCAGGACAGTGTGGCTCTGCCCCTCCTGCTGTCTGGCTCTCTGCCTTTCTGTGGAGTTGGAGCTGGGGGGGGGGCTGGATGCGGGTACAGCTGTGGTGGACGCACCGTCTTCTTTCTCCCACTGCACCAGGGAGTCCTCCACGTGCTCCACCACGGTTACAACACCTGTCCGCGGGTTCTCCGCTGTGGCATGCTCCACAGAAACCTGCCTGGAGACTAGGGACTGACTCTCAGCCAGAAGAGGACTGGCTCTCAGCAGGCTGCCGGAGAGAGAGGGTAGTGAGAGGGGTTCCTGGTGCTCCTCGGTGGCGGATCTCATCCTCCAGGAATCTACAACTGGCCATGACGTAGGTCTCTCTGTCCGTCAGCTTAACTGCGGCCTGGCCAGATTTCTTCCGGTGCAGCTTCCTGTACCAGGTGTACATGTGCTTCCACCAGTCGAGGAGCACCTCCGAAGTGTAGCCCATACTCTCCGCCTTCTCTCTCCAAGCAGCATGCTTCCGCTTGGTGTCCCTTCCACCATAGATAATCATTCTCTCTCAGCCACTCCAGCACCTCATCCTCATGTTCCTCCTCAATGGAGTATTGCCTCCTCTCCCACTGTCGCATACGCCTCTTCCTCCCTTTAGCAGGACCAGATGGGCCCTCATCAGAGGGGCTCCCAGGTAGTAGGGGCTGCTCCTCCACACCACCACCACCAGCAGCAGCAGCAGGATCATCATCATCATCATCATCAGCAGCAGCAGCAGCAGGACCATCATCAGCAGCAGCATCATCATCATCATCAGCAGCAGCACCAGCAGTAGCAGCAGCAGCAACACCAGCAGGATCAGCAGCAGCACCTGCACCAGCAGCACCAGCAGCACCAGCGCCACCAGCACCACCAGCAGCAGTAGGACCAGGATCATCATCAGCAGAGTAAGCACCAGCAGTGCCAGCAAGACCAGAAGCACAAGCAGGATGAGGAGTACGAACAGGACGAGCAGGACGAGCAAGACCAGGAGCATGAGCAGTATGAGCAGTATGAGTAAGTCCAGGAGCAACAGCAGGACCAGCAGGACCAGCAGGACCAGGAGCAGCTTCAGCAGAGTAAGCACCAGCAGAAGCACCACCGCCAGGAGCAGCTTCAGCAGAGTAAGCACCAGCAGAAGCACCACTGCCAGGAGCAGCTTCAGCAGAAGCTCCAGCACCAGAAGAGCAAGCCCGAGCAGTAGAAGCCCCAGCAGAAGCAGAGTCAGGGACAGGGGGTGGGAGGGTGGCCCTGTCCCTCTTGCTAGAGATGGTGGCAGGTTGCTGAGGCTTTCGCTTCTTCCCCATGGTTGTGGGGTTGTTGGCTGGCAAGGAGGCTGGCAGACACTAAGGCTGGCAGGAAGGCTGGCACCAAGGCTGGCAGGAAGGCTGGCAGGCAGGTAGGCATGAAGGCTGGCAGGCAGGCAGGCACCAAGGCTGGCAGGAAGCCTGGTAGGAAGGCTGGCAGGAAGGCAGGCAGGCAGGCAGGCACCAAGGCTGGCAGGCAGACTGGCTGGCAGGGAGGCTGGAAGTCAGGCTGGCAGCAAGGCTGGCAGGCAGGCAGAGAGCAAGGCTGGCAGGGAGGCTGGCCAGGAGGCTGGGAGGCAGGCTTGGAGGCAGGCTTGGAGGCAGGCTGGCAGGAAGGCTGGCAGCAAGGCTTGCAGCAAGACTTGCAACCAGGACAGGCAAGGAAGTCAATCTGTCCGGCAGCAGGTCTTTCCTCTGAATGGTGATCTGCTTGGGAGCTGCTTCCCTTTATATCCGTGGGGCTTACGCAATGCATCCCTCCCGCATGTGCAATTAACGCTAGGCATCCGTTCGGCTTCCGCTGTGCATCCGCTAGGCTTCCGCTGTGCATCTGCTTCATCCGCTGTGCATCCGCTGTATCTGTTCCGCGTCCGCTTTGCTGAGGTCCTCCGGAAGCCTAGCGGATGTGCCATCTGCTCCCATCCGCTCCCATTCGCTTCCATACACTGGGCTTCCGTTCCGCACCCGCTTTCCATCCGCTCTGCATCCTCCCCGCGTCCATTCCTTTCCGTGTTGTCCACTCCGGTTATGCAAATTTTTGCCCCTTTTGAGAGCGGATAACAACGGATGGAACATTTTGCTCGTCCGTTGTGTCCTTTTTATAAATGTTTTGCATCCGTTGGGCAGTGTGACAGGGCCTTTAGTTCCAGGTTCTCCCTCTGATGAGCTTTTGCCTATTGTGCCTTGTGCTATGTTATTTATCTTAAATCAGCACAAATAGTTCAACAGCCTTTAGCAAATTTTCCTAGTGAATCTGGGCTACAATGTATGTAAATTTAAACGATGGCTCCACATTTTTTTTTGTGTGTTGTTTAAAACATGCAATATTTAAAAGTTTATAACAACTATTTTTAGAAATGTTTTCAGTTCACAACCAGAATCTATTATTGAGCATTTTTATTGCATATCACTTTTATTGTTATTCTTTTCTCTCTTCCACGGAGTACAATAGTTTTTAAGCATATGCAAATACTTTTCAATCTGTGCTGAGCATTTTTCTAATACCTGTTTTATGAACATAGGCAAATGTGAGCAAATTAAATAAACCTGAACTCACTGGTTCCATTTGTGGTAATAACTGACAATTTACATAATTATGCTGTCAATCAAAAGTAAATATTAGAAGATGATTTCCCCCTTCCCCTGCCCTATCCCATAGAATATCTGTCAAGAAATGGCTAACTTTAATCCCTTTCAGTTTAGTTTTCTGGAATGGCGTTTTTTTTACATGATTATTAAAGTTTGTTTCTTTTAAAGTTTTGTCTGTTGGTAAAATACTCTAGACCACAGGTGTCAAACTCTTCATATCATGTTGCCATCACGTGACATTTCATGATGTCAAGTTGGGTGTGGCCTGCACATAACTCATCCGGCCCATGTGCTGCCAGTTTGATACCCCTGACTATATATGAAACAACTGAACTGAAATAGGTATAACCTGAGAATTTGTGTTGGTGGAATTAAGTGAGTGGAGATGAAATTTCATAATGTTGCTACTATTTCCAAGACCTTTGAATCCTTGTCTTTGCTTACTATTACAAGCAATTCTAGGTTTTCCAACTAAGTTGAGTCACACTAATAAACATGAGATGAAATAATGTTCATATAACATATGCACCAATATTCCCCATGTTGCTCCATGTGTGAATGTTATTCTAGGCCCACTCACACTTTTACCTTCTAAATGATCTAATTCAAAGCAGAAGTGGAATCTCTATCTTTCTCTCTTTCTTTTAATAGCGAAATTCTCATTGAAAACAAGAAGAACATAACCATAGCTACTTCAGGATTTAGATAGATGACATAATAGCAGAGATTGGAACAAGATCAAGAGTGGATACACTGACAACCTGACCTCTTCTGGATACCACATGACCCACTCTCTTTTGTCTCTGACATACAGAGGGAAATGAAATACTGAATGAGCTATGAAACAGGCCCAATGAACCATAGCACTGCAGTCTAAATTGCCTTAGGATTGTCACAGATTTTCTCTTTTTTATGGTTTAACCTTCACCAATATAAATCATTTCCTACATGAAATTTGAAGAGTATGCGTTAAGACTGTCACTTCCCTTGATATGGTGAATAAATGTCACATTATAGAAAGTCTGAGATCATTTTCTTTCTCAGGAAAAGAGCTTTTAGGCAAATACATTTATCATGTCTTCAACATTTATCACGAGAGACTGTATTTTAAATATGATGCACATCAACCTTGGTGGGGAAAAATTAAAATGATCACAGAAGATACACATATTTAACTTAAGAAGAATATATGTAGTTCAGGATTGAACTGTGGAGTTTGGTGGTTTGCTTGCAGATGTTTAAATGACAGTACTTATGATGTTATCTAGTTTGTAATGAAATATCTGCAAGCAAACACCAAGGGTATTTAAAATGACTAATCAGAACTGGGTTGCTGTGTTGGGACCATTGCTTCCATATGATTTATTTATTTTATGGAAACTTAATTCTCTCCGACAATGTGTCACTTTTTGTACAATTCTAGAAAATTGAGGCATTCCCTATCATAACATTCTTCTTGCATTTTCAATAGCTAACAGTTATTACCTAGGAAATAAGTAACAACTTCTTGGACTTTCATTTCAGCCTAACTAGTTTTGCAATATGGCAGAAATTAATTCATATCTTTTAAGCCCATGTCACACTGAACCAACGGATGCAAAGAGGATGTAAAACGGACAAAAAACCTTGCCATCCGTTCGAAAACGCGATGTACTCACTGCCTCCGTTTTGCTTCCTCTCTATCCGTCCAGCATCCGTTTATTGATGTTTCATCCGCTCTGAAAGTTTTGGGTTGCCCAAAACTTTTGCTCGGAAAATGTATCCAGTTCGTCCGTTCTGCATCTGCTAAGCATCCATTACGCATCCGTTATGCATCCGTTACGCATCCGCTATATCCGCTTGGCGTCCGCTGCGCATCCGCGCAACTCGCATCTGCCCAGACACAGGGAGGAAGTGGAACGGATGCGGAACAGATGCAGAACGGATGCAGAATGGATGCAGCACGGAAACAAAACATTTAAAGTGGAAAAAATGTTCGCAGAGGGGACCTATCTCGGATATTAAGGATGTCTAGAGGATGCAAAGGGACACCTATACTGCCTATAAAAAGGGGGAGCAACTCGTCTGCATCTCACTTTCAGACCAGCAACCCACCTGTGCAGACCTCTGCAGCCTTCATCTGACTCTTCCTCTTCCACAGCATCCAGTCATGTCCACCGTGGATGGTAACACAGTCCTTTTGGCAGCCACAATCCTTCTGCAACAGTACAAAGCCATCTACAGGCTCTGTGAACTCTACTACGGGAAGAAAAAGAGGCGGCCAAGAAGCGTCTGGGTCTGAAAATGGATCAGGAGAAGAGCAGAGTACAGACTGTACAACAAGCTGATGGTGGAGCTCAGGAACAAAGACACTCAGACATTCCAGAACTTCATGAGGATGCCTCCAGCCATGTTTGACGAAGTTGTGCAGCATCTGACACCCAGGTTGACCAAGGCAAACACCAACTTCCGGCCCAGCCTGGACCCTGGGGTCAAGGTGGCTCTCACTCTGCGCCACCTGGCCTCAGGGACCACTTACAGGAGCATGCAGTACGGCTGGAGGGTGCCACACAACACCATCAGCATTGTGGTCAGAGAAGTGGTGCAGGCCATCATCGAAGAATACAAGGAGGAGCTCCTCCAGTGCCCCTCCACTGAAGAAGGCTGGAAGAAAGTTGCAGAGCAGTAGTATCAGAAGTGGAACTTCCCCCATTGGAGCCATAGATGGGAAGTACGTGACCTGCAAAGCTCCAGCCAAGTCAGGGTCCACTTATTTCAACTACAAGGGCTTCTTCAGCGTCATCCTCTTCGCCATGGTCAATGCTGACTACAAGTTCATGTACATCGATGCTTCAGGCAAAAGGTCAGCTTCAGATGCCCAGGTATACAACGCCAGTCACCTCAAGGAGGGGCTGGAATGCAATCTCATCATGGGCTTCCTAGATCCAGACCCCCTGCCCAACGACACACAAGATGTGCCCTACTTCATTGTGGGGGATGACGCCTTCTCCCTCAGAACCTACCTCATGAAGCCCTACACCTCCAGATGCCTCACCCATGAAGAGAGGATCTTCAACTACAGGCTGTCCAGGGAAAGGCGGGTGGTGGAGAATGCCTTTGGCATCCTGGCCAACAGGTTCCAGGTACTTCTCACCACCATGCAGCATCGCCCAGAGACCGTGAGGAGGATCATGGAAGATTTCTGCATCCTGCACAATCTCATGCGCACCCACTACCCAGTGTTGTAGAACAGACTTGTGGACCGTCAAGAAGGGAATGGGGACATGGAGCCTGGTGAATGGAGGCAAGGGCGAAACCTGATAGACACTGTGGATGTGCAAGGCCCCAACAGAGCTTCACGTGAAGGGAAGAAGCAGTGCAACCTCCTGAAACACTGGTGCAACTCCCCAGCTGGAGCAGTGGATTGGCAAGACAGGATGATAGATGCTTAATGGATGCTTCCTTCAGCCTGTCTCATCACACTGATGAGATTGGGCCATGTATGTTGAGTGGGCCTACAATGAACAGGGCATTTAATAAAGAGTTGTGTTTATGTTCAAATGTGTGGATCAATGATTACATTGTTATTGATAATGAAGGGCCAAAGGTGTGGCACCTGGGAGGTGGACCATACAGTCCCACTATGCTTGCACTGGAGGTTTATCTATCCCACAGCTATTACCCATACCAAAGGTATCACTGCCCATCCCACAGGTATCCCTGCCCATCCCACAGGTATCCCTGCCCATCCCACAGCTATTAGCCATCTCAAAGTTATCCCTGCCCATCCCACTGCATGCAAAAGCTTAAACCATTTCTAAAAGTTTCCACCAAGACTTTATTTACTAAAATAAATGAAGCAAGTGTGTGAAGCAAAGATAATCTTTATTAATAACAAACTGTAAAAGAAAAATGACCCAAGTCTCCCAAGCAAAGATAAAGTCAACAGGTAGCCACCCAGTCTCTGACACTCTTCTTGTTCACTCTGAGGCGTGCCCAGTCTCAGGGGTGAAGGGTCCAGGTGCTGTGGAGGTGGCTGCTGCTGGAGTGCTGGTCTGAGGCGTCATTGGGGTGCCTGGCCCCGAGAGGACAACAGGGGACAGTGTGTGGAGGAAGCTCTCAGAGATCTGGCTCAGTCCTGTGATGTTGAGAGCCCCTTCCTTCAGGACATGTGGTGTCAGCTCCACCGATGACAGATGTTCTGAGGCCGGGCTTGGCTGTGGGGTGGAGGAAGGAGCAGTGTAGTGAGACTGTCTGGTCTGCAGCTGAGCGAGGTGAGGCATGGGTGGCATCTGTGGCATGGGTGGCATCTGTGGCATGGGTCGCATTTGTGGCATGGATGGCATCGGTGGCATCAGTGGCATTGGTGGCACCGGTGGCGTCTGATGTACCTGTGCCTGGACTGGGAAGGGCTGCCTGTGTTGCTGGACCTCCTGGTAGCCGTAGCCTTGGTAGGTGAGGACCTGTGGAAATCCTTGGAAGGGCTGTGATGGAGGAGCAGGCCTGGACTGGGTGGGAGCAGGTTCAGCTGGGTCTGGAGGGTTGTGAAGAAGACCGGTGATCCTGTCCTTCATCACCTGGTACTGTGATTCCGACATGTTCATGAGGGTCTGGTTGACGTAGGTGAGGAAGGGCTTGCAGTTGGAGGATGGGACATCAGTGTGTACCAGTTGAGAGAGGAGATCTATGCTGCTTCTGATGGTGTCCCTGATCTCCAGCAGGACAGTGTGGCTCTGCCCCTCCGGTCTGCATCTCTGCCTGCTTTCTGTGGAGGTGGAGCTGGGGGTGGATGTAGGTTTTTCTCTGGTGGAAGTGCCCTCTCCTTGCTCCCACTGCATCAGGGGGTCCTCCACATGCTCCGCCACGGGTAGTGCAGCTGTCGGGGTGGTCTCCATCGTGGGGCGCTCCACAGATACCTGCCTGGACACAGGAGCTGATTCTTGGCCAGAAGAGGACTGGCTGTCTGTGGGCTGCCTGAGAGAGAGCGTTGTGAGAGGGGCTGTTCCTAGGTGGTGGATCTCACCCTCCAAGAAGCTGCATTTGGCCATCACGTAGGTCTTTCGGTCCGTCAGCTTGACTGTGGCCTGGCCAGATTTCTTGAGGTGCAGCTTCCCGTACCAGGTGTGCATGTGCTTCCACCAGCTGAGGAGCACCTCTGAAGTGTAGCCCAGGCTCTCCGCCTTCTCTCTCCAAGCAGCCTGCTTCTTTTTGGTGTCTCGATAGAGCCTGTGTCCCTTCTGCCATAGATACTCGTTCTCCCTCAGCCATTCCAGCACTTCATCCTCATGTTCCTCTTCAATGGAGTATTGCCTCCTCTCCCGTTCACGCGTATGCCTCTTCCTCCCTCTGGCAGGGCCAGATGGGCCCTCATCAGAGTGGCTTTGAGGTTGTAGGAGCTGCTCCTCCACACCACCACCACCACCAGCAGCAACAACAACAGTAGCAGCAAAAGCAGGACCAGCAGCACCAGCAGGACCAGGATCAGCAGCAGAGTAAGCACCAGCAGCGCCAGTAGCACCAGCAGGACCAGGAGCACCAGCAAGACCAGCAGGACCAGCAGGACCAGCAGGACCAGGAGCAGCGCCAGCAGAGTAAGCACCAGCAGAAGCACCAGCACCAGGAGCAGCGCCAGCAGAGTGAGCCTCAGCAGAAGCACCAGCACCAGGAGCAGCACCAGCAGAGTAAGCCCCAGCAGAAGCCCTAGCACCAGGAGCAGCACCAGCAGAGTAAGCACCAGCAGAAGCCCTAGCACCAGGAGCAGCATCAGCAGAGTAAGCACCAGCAGAAGCACCAGCACCAGCAGAGTAAGCACCAGCAGAAGCACCAGCACCAGGAGCAGCGCCAGCAGAAGCTCCAGCACCAGAAGAGTCAGCCCCAGCAGAAGCAGAGTCAGGGCCAGGGGGTGGGATGGTGGTCCTGTCCCTCTTGCCAGGGCTGGCAGCAGATGGCAGAGGCTTTCTCTTCTTCCCCATGGTTGTTGGCTTGCTGGCTGGCTGGCTGACTGACTGGCAGGACCTGTGTCTGGCAGCAGGTCTTTCCTCTGAATGGTGACCTGCTTGTGAGCTGCTTCCCTTTATATCTGCAGGGCTGATGCAATGCATCCTCCCCGCATGCGCAGTGAATGCTCTGCATCCGCTAGGCATCCACTAGGCATCCTCTAGGCTTCTGTTCTGCATCCGCTTCATCTGCTCAGCATCCGCTCTGCATCCGTTCCTTCCACTGCACATCCGCTTCGCTGTGCTCCCCCGGAAGCCCTGTGGATGTGCCATCTGCTCCCATCCGCTTCCATCCGCTAGGCTTCCATGGAGCATCCACTTTCCATCCTGGCTACGTCCTCCCCCAGTCCATTCCTTTCCGTTGTTGTCCGCTCTGGTTATGCAAATTCAGGGCACTTTTGAGAGCGGATAACAATGGATGGAACATTTTCTCGTCCGCTGTGTCCTTTTTACAAACGTTTTGCATCCGTCGGCCAATGTGACAGGCCCTTAACTTAATAAATGCAATGATTTCCTTAACAACTGTGGCAAGAAAATTCATAAAATGGGGTGAAACTCACTTAACAAAAAACTTAGCAACATAAATTTTGTCCTCAACTGCGGTTGTAATTCTAGGACCATCTGTACAATGATTTTATGGAATTCATCATCATCATAATAAAGGTTCATGATGAATTTCACTGGATTGGTGTGGCTGCTGAGAAATAATTTTTAGCCTGCTTCAATCTTTTTTTTTTTGTCTTTCTTTTTTTTTCTTTTTACAAATGACTGTGCTGCCTCCAGGGTTTACGTACATTCCAATTTGGTGGTGAGTCTAAGCAATCCATAAGTCCAACAAAATGAAATGTGGAAAGCGTGAGAGGATTCTGAATGTAGTAAATACAACAGAAGACTTAACTGTTCTGTTGGTAACTCATTCATTACTAGGCTGTGCTCCATTTATTTATTTATTTATTTATTTGATTTGTCAATTGCTTACAAGATAATAGGTATAAGTATAAACATATTTATGAAGACATATAAGAAAAATAAAAAGAAACAACAGGACAGGGATAGTAGGCACGTTGGTGTGCTTATGCATTCCCCCTACAGACCTCTTAGAAAAGGGGTGAGGTCAATAGTAGACAGTCTAAGATTAAAGTTTTTGAGATTTGGGGGTTTTGGTTTTATTATCCCTATCCAATAACTTTGGGACAAGAGGACAGTCCTTGTAGCAGTTGCCACTGTTATGAAGTATTATACTGTTACAATATATCAAGAGAATCTAACTATTGACAGTTTTACTCCTCATTTCCTCTATTCCTGAATAGTAAAGGAAAAATTATTAAGAGGCTCTAAGTCTCCAAACCAAAGCATGCACATACATCATGGGACTGCTCTGATAATGCTCCTTCCTTTTTGTTGAAAGTTCCCTTTGCCCATAAACAGACTGAAAAGAAAATACTGTTTCTCATTGTTTGTCTGAAGGTGCAGATTTATAGTTCCTGTTAATGAAGGTCAGAGTTCTGCTTCAGTTTAAGATTTGAATCATCTTGAATAATGAAATAAACACAAGCAGCATTATAAATCAAACATTGTGGTAAATCAAGTTCCAAGGATTCATAAAATAAATAACAAACATATAGGAATACAAAATGTCAAAATAAATTCCAAGGTGAAGCTCTTTTCTCAGTCTAAGTAATCCCAGTTCCATAGAAAACAAATAAAATAATAAAATGAAATAAATCTGGCCCATTTCTGTCTTTCTCAAACAACCAGCTCTGAGGTTTTACTTGTAGCTTTCTCTCGAGGCCTGTCAAGTTCTTGCATCTCAGATAGGAAACCAGCTGCATCTTGAGATAAGGAGCTGTTCTAAGTTATTCCTTGACATTCACAAGTTATATGAGAATTTTTTGAAAGTCCATTTCTTTAAGGCAGAGAATTTTCTTCAACAGAATCAATTTTTTATTTGTTTGATATGAGTAAAGGTGATTCATGCCACATTTGCCACATTTGAACTGATAGTTTGAAGGATTTTGAAATTTTTAAATTCAGGAATGCATGAAATTAAATGAAGGATGTCTAATATTGTACAAGTAAGGGAAGAAGATGTACAAATAACCAGTAACATAAATATCATACATCACTTTATTTCACTGTCCGCTTCGTTTTTTGATCCCTCTTGGACCTTCTTCATTTGAATTTATCTGAATCTGCTTGGCTTTGAGTCACAATTCACTGAGCAATACTTTTCACTGGTGAATCACATCCAGCTTCTCATATCCAGATTGATTGACTTGCCAAATTACCCAAGTCTTTTGCATCTCTGCATGTTGTTCTCTCTTCTTAAACATGCAAAGAAGCATGCCAGAAGACACCCGATGACCAGAAGAAAAACTCAAAGTTTCTCTCACCCTCCTCAGCTATTTTCTTTAAACTAAATTTCTGCTTTTCTTCTTCCTCTTCCTCTTTAAGGCCATGCATGTGCTTGGCTCATTTCTCTTTTATTCCAGATCCATAAATTTTATATTTGTTTCTAATTTTGAATTCCATTTCTCTCCAGTCTATATTTTGGGACAACTTTTTCCAATTCTGATTTCATTCAAACTCTATTTGTCTTATGAAACTTATTATCAGATTCCATGATCTTCTATAATATTTTAATTTTCTTCTGTTCTTCATAGCATTTCTGATGATCTTATTTCCTTTAGAGACTATTTCCAGGAATAGCCTGTGCAACTAAGTCCTTAGCACCCAAGTTAATTTTCTTGGTACTCACCGCAAATCTTACTAACCTGAACCAGATTTTCTCTCCTGGCTCTATTATATACTCCACTTTATGGATTATGGAGAATCTATAGTTTTTCCTTTGGTGAAATTCTCAGGGTGGCTTATAATAAGAGATACTATCATTTAAAGTACAATATAAAGTATAAACATAGAAAAATATGGCATGCTATAGTGCATATATTTCTAATATTTTGGAACTAGCAGGCATACTTAGAAAGTTTCATGGATCCACTTTCAAAATGGCTGCCATGCCTGAACTGTCTTGGTCATTTATAAAATTACATCTATTGCCAGCACGAACATGTGCAAATAATTACTTGGCACAGGGAAAATAGGAAGGGATGATTTCTATAATTCCCCAGCATCCAGTTTATTTTTTGATATATAATGAAGAGATGGGAACTTTTCCAAATAAATACTGGGGTGTAACAATTTTTAAGAATGCTTTAGGGGAACTTCTAAAAACTTGCTTAGAAATAAAGATGATTCTGGTGACTGCTGCTTAGCTTTTCACTTTTTAAAAAATAAAATTCAAAACTTTTAAAAGTCAGAAGGGATTATTGGAATAATTTAAATGAGCTGGAGATTAGCTAAAAGAGAGAAGAATCAATGGTTGAGACTTTGTGTTGAATTTTCAGGCAGCCACGTTCAATATAGAACTGTTGAAATTGTCATGATGGAGAATACATCTTGTTAAAACTGCAAAACTGCTTTTTTTTAAGTGCAAAGGAAATGGGGTTTCATTGTGATATATGATTGCAATCTTACTTGTTTTGAAACTCTTTGCAAACACTAAAGTTTGCATGTTCTTTCATTGAATTTTTTTTTTTTAATTTCCCAGTATAGCTTAAATTGCTGGCATTTTGTAGATATCAGGTATCCTGATTATGTTTAGCTTCTAAGCCCAGACAAAATCGCCCAGATGCCATTATATTCTTTTTTGATGCTTTGAATCAGAGGTGGTATTCAGCAAGTTCTGACCAGTTCTGGAGAACCGGTAGCAGAAATGTTGAGTAGTTTAGAGAACCGGCAATTACCACCTGACTGGAGATTTTACAGTATGATTCCCCTGTCATGCCCACTAAACCATGCCTACCAAATCGGTGGTTAAAAAAAAAAGAATCCCACCACTGCTTTGAAGTCATTTTTGGTTTCCAAAAAGGGCATGGATTAGTCTCTTCAGTTTTCTTGGCAAGATTTCAGAATTGGTTTGCAATTCCCTCCTTAGAGTTGAAAGGCAGGGATTGACCCAAGGTCATCCAACTGGGTTTTTACCTTAAGGCCCTGTCACACTGCCCAACGGATGCAAAACGGACACAACGGACGAGAAAAATGTTCCATCCATTGTTATCCGCTCTCAGAAGGGGCAAAAATTTGCATAACCGGAGCGGATAACACGGACGCGGGGAGGACGCAGGGCGGATGGAAAGCGGATGCGGAACGGAAGCCCAGCAGATGGAAGCGGATGGGAGCAGATGGAACATCCGCAAGGCTTCAGGGGGACCTCAGCAAAGCGGATGCGGAATGGATGCAGCGGATGCAGAGCGGATGCAGAGCGGATGAAGCGGATGCACAGCGGATGCACTGCGGAAGCCTAGTGGAGGCCGAGTGTTAATTGCGCATGCGGGGAGGATGCATTGCATCAGCCCCGTGGATATAACGGAAGCAGCTCGGAAGCAGGTCACCATTCAGAGGAAAGACCTGCT
>BLBF01000094.1:1321541-1336782 GCA_015471245.1 Laticauda colubrina | reverse complement strand
CTTGCTGCCAGCCTTGCTGCCAGCCTAGCTGCCAGCCTTGCTGCCAGTCTTGCTGTCTGCCTGCCTGCCAGCCTTGCTGCCAGCCTCCCTGCCAGCCTTGCTGTCTGCCTGCCTGCTAGCCTTGCTGCCAGCCAGTCTGCCTGCAACCCTTGGTGCCTGCCTACCTGCAAGTCTTGGTTCATGCCTGCCTGCCAGCCTTGGTGCCTGACTTCCTGCAAGCCTTCCTGCCAGCCTTCCTGCCAGCCTCCCTGCCAGCCTCCCTGCCAGCCTTGGTGCCTACCTGCCTGCAAGCCTGCCTGCCAGCCTTCCTGCCAGCCTTGGTGCCTGCCTCCCTGCCAGCCAGCAACCCCACAACCATGCGGAAGCACAGCAAGCCTCAGCCATCTGCTGCCAGCCCTGGCAAGAGGGACAGGGCTACCATCCCGCCCCCTGGCCCTCACTCTGGTTCTCCTGGGGCTTCTGCAGCATGGGCTCACTCTTCTGGGGCTGGCGCTTCTGCTGCTTCTGCTTCTGGAGGAGCTGATGACAAGCACTCCAGCACCAGCCACCTCCACAGCACCTGCACCCTTCACCCCTGGGACTGAGCGACCAAGAGGAGTGCCAGAGACTCTTTTTTGTTGTATAGCTTGTTGTTAATAAAGTCTATTCATGATTCACACACTTGCTTCATTTCTTTTTTTTTAATAAAGTCTTGGTGGAAACTTTTAGAAATGGTTTAAGCCTTTGCATGCTTGTGGAATGTGTTAAGATAGCAGTGGGATGGGTTGAGATACCTGTGGGATGGGCAGGGATACCTTTGGGATGGGTAATAGCTGTGGGATAGATAAACCTCCAGTGCAAGCATAGTGGGACTGTATGGTCCACCCTCCCAGGTGCCACACCTACGGCCCTATATTATAAATAATAATGTAATTATTATCCACACATGTCAACATAAAGACAACTCTTTATTAAACGCCCTGTTCATTGTAGGCCCAACCAAACATACATGGCCCAATCTCATCGGTGTGATGAGACAGGCTGAAGGAAGCATCCATAAAGCATCTATCATCCTGTCTTGCCACTCCACTGCTCCAGCTGGGGAGTTGCACCAGTGTTTCAGGAGGTTGCGCTGCTTCTTCCCTTCACGTGAGGCTCTGTTGAGGCCTTGCACATCCTCAGTGTCTATCAGGTTTCGCCCTTGCCTTCACTCCCCAGGCTCCATGTCCCCATTGCCTTGCTGGTGGTCCACGAGCCTGTTCTTCAAGACTGGGTAGCGGGTGCGCATGAGATTGTGCAGGATGCAGCAAGCTTCCACGATCCTCTTCACGGTCTCTGGGTGATGCTACATGGTGGTGAGAAGTACCTGGAAACTGTTGGCCAGGATGCCAAAGGCGTTCTCCACCACCCGCCTTGCCCTGGACAGCCTGTAGTTGAAGATCCTCTCTTCACGGGTGAGGAGTCTGGAGGTGTAGGGCTTCATGAGGTAGGCTGTGAGGGAGAAGACGATGAAGTAGGGCACATCTTGTGTGTTGTTGGGCAGGGTTTCTGGATCTGGGAAGCCCACGATGAAGTTGCGTTCCAGCCTACCCTTGAGGTCACTTGCGTTGTATACCTGGGCATCTGAAGCTGACCCTTTGCCTGAAGCATGTACATGAACTTGTAGTCAGCATTGACCATGGCGAAGAGGATGATGCTGAAGGAGCCCTTGTAGTTGAAATAAGTGGACCCTGACTTGGCTGGAGCTTTGCAGGCCACGTGCTTCCCATTGATGGCTCCAACCATGTGGGGGAAGTTCCACCTCTGATACCACTGCTCTGCAACTTTCTTCCATCCTTCTTCAGTGGAGGGCCACTGGAGGAGCTCCTCCTTGTATTCTTCGATGATGGCCTGTACCACTTCTCTGACCACAATGCTGATGGTGTTGTGTGGCACCCTCCAGCCGTACTGCATGCTGCTGTAGGTGGTCCCTGAGGCCAGGTAGTGCAGAGTGAGTGCCACCTTGAGCCCAGGTTCCAGGCTGGGCCGGAAGTTGGTACTTGCCTTGGTCAACCTGGGTGTCAGCCGCTGCACAACTTCGTCAAACATGGCTGGAGGCATCCTCATGAAGTTTTGGAATGCACGAGTGTCTTCGTTCCTGAGCTCCACCATCAGCTTGTTGTACAGTCCGTCCTCTGCTCTTCTGGCGAACCATCTTCGTACCCAGACGCTTCTTGGCCGCCCCTTTTTCTTCACGTAGTAGAGTTCACAGAGCCTGTAGATGTCTTTGCACTGTTGCAAAAAGATGGTGGCTGCCAAAAGGACTGTGTTACGATCTACAGTGGACATGACTGGATGCTGTGGAAGAGGAAAGGGCAGATGAAGGCTGCAGAGGTCTGCAGCAGGGCGGCTGGTCTGAAAGTGAGATGCAGACGAGTTGCTCCCCCTTTTTATAGGCAGTATAGGTGTCCCTTTGCATCCTCTAGGCATCCTCGAGGCATCCTCTAGGCATCCTTAATATCCAAGATAGGTCCCCTCTGCGAACGTTTTTTCTGTTTTAAATGCTTTGTTTCTGTGCTGCATCCGCTAGGCATCCGTTCTGCATCCGTTCCGCTTCCTCCCTGCGTCCGAGTGGATGTGAGTTGCGAGGATGCGTAACGGATACCTGGCAGATATAGCGGATGCATAGCGGATGCGTAGCGGATGTGTAGTGGATGCGGAGCGGATGCAGAATGGACGAATTGGATACATTTTCCGCTCAAAAGTTTTGAGCAGCTCAAAACTTTCTGAGTGGATGAAACGTCAATAAACAGATGCTGGACGGATAGGGAGGAAGCAAAACGGAGGCAGTGAGTACATTGCGTTAACCAACGGATGGCAAGCTTTTTTGTCCGTTTTTCATCCTCTTTGCATCCATTGGTGCAGTGTGACAGGGGCTTTAGATTGCACCAAACTGTCTGTCTGCCATGTACTGAGGCTTAAAACACATGCACTAACAATGAGGAACTTACTTTTTAAAAAAGTTAAAAGATTTGATGCAGATTTATCAAATTCAAGGCACTATCATTTCCAATACTTTATTTGATTGTGGGAGATTTTAGATATTCTTATCAATGATCTGTTTTTTTAATTGGTAGCTGTCCGTACGTAACAGATGGATAGACATAAAAATGTATTCAATCAATTTATCCATCAATCAGTCTCCATCTCATATTTCAACTGAAAATATAACTGAAGTAGATGCTTCAAGGACAAGATACATTGATAGGAGAAAAACATCAAAGGACTTTAGATACATCCTACCCTATGTATAAATATGTGGCTTTGTTATTGTGCTTTATAAAATATAATGTATGTTCAATAGCATGTTTTCAGCTTAATTTGATGTTATTTCCATTTCTGTAACAATGTTGGGCTAAGTGCCAGCAAAGGAACAAGTTAATAATCAGTATAATCTGGGATATGTTTAATTAAGCACATTGTATTATATATAATTATTCCAATACTAACAGTGATACAATATTTATGCTATAAGCTTCATGCAGAAGACTGTATTTGGGGCATCTTTGTAATGCAGGTGCATTGACACACACACCAAATATTTCTATTAAAATTGCAGGACGCCGCCCAGCAATCTGGAATTAACAAGTATATCCTAACTAGCATCTGTACAAGTGAACACCAATTGCCAAGGAATGTTTAATATGGATGAGTTTTTAATGTGCCAAAATAAAAGTATCATTTGATGTGATAGTTTTATCCACTGTCCCCTACATAATAATGAGAGAAAAAATAAACACAGATTTCAGAAACCTTTTACGATATCAAGTTTTTTTTCTATCTTGATGGAAACTTTATTTTTTGTAAATAATTTTTTTCCATGAAAGAGTATTCAGATATTTAAAATGAGGAAAATATAGGTAAAATGCATTCTTTGTGAGCAAAAATGTTGTTGAAAGCCAAGAAGGTAAAAGTTAAAGGTGTGAACAACATGTAAATCACAAACAAATCATTGATGTGCCTAAAAATCAAAAGCATAAGGTTTTCATATGTGCAAATACATTTAAGGTATGATAAAGATTCTATGATAAACTGACTAACTTAGATAAGATAAGGTACTGATGAAAAGGTGATTAAAAAATTGTATGGATATTTATTAGTAATTAAACTAAAAGAAGAAGTTAAAGAAACTATGATTGCCTGGGGGAAGAATTTTTGATATGGGATTGACCTTGATAAATGGCAAAAATTGTGGTCTCAAAATTATAAAATGACAATGTCAACAGCATATAAAGAAAATTTGTATAAGATGTTTTACAGGTGGCATTTTCCTCCGACAAGAATAGCAAGAATGTTCAAGAATAAATCCGAAAAATGTTGGAAATGTCATCAGACACCTGGCTCATATTACCATATGTGGTGGACTTGTGCGGATGCTAAAAAATACTGGACTAAAATCTATACGTGGTTGGAAAAAATAACAAAAAAAATATAGATTTGAAACCAGAGATATTTTTTTGGGGAATTTTATCTGAAATATATAGTAAAGACTTGAAATACCTGGTTGTAAATGTATTAACAGTGGGTAGGATTGTATTTGCTAAAAACTGGAAAAAATGAGAAAATACCATTGCAGGAGGAAATTATCAAGAAAATACTAGAATGTGCTGAAATGAATAGATTGACATTTGAAATTAGAGAAGAAGGTGATAAACAATTTTATAAAATTTGGAATCTATTCTATGAATGGTTAGATAATAAAATATAATAATGAAATATGTAGACTTTTAGAAAATAATAAATATATAAAGATGTATTCTTTTCTTATTACATCTACAAAATGATTCTAGGATAGATCTGGGATGATGATATGAATTCTCATAAAACATATTAAGTAAAATATGATCATTTTGTAAAACATGAATGAATAAAAGTATTGTCAAATGATTGATTAATAATGATATCAATGTATTTAATATTTGATTGAAAATACGAGATTATATACAATGTAATTGTAATTGAAGACTATGAAATGGAAGCACAAACAATTTGTAAACCAACCGGCACACTATATGTACATTTATGGAAGATGTCTTGATGTTTTTGTGCTTTGTTTGTTTATATTTGTTTTAAAAAGCAATAAAAAAATTTTTTAAAGAAAAAAGCAAAAGCAAAAAAAACCCCACCCAGTTTCTGAACAGTGATGAAATGAAACATAGTTTTAAAACATCACTTGAAAATAGGGGCAAATCTAATTTTATATAGACTAAAAATTGATTTACCTATTTTTTTCAGATCTGTCCTTTTCTTTCTTGCTATCTTATTATAGTGGTGGTGCAGAGGTTATAATGCAGTATTGCAGGCTAAGTCTGCCCACAGCCAGGAGTTCAATCCTGACTGGCTCAAGGTTGACTAAGCCCTCATCCTTCTGAAGTTGGTAAAATGAGGGCCCCGATTGTTAAAGGCAATACACTGACATTTGTAAACTGCTCAGAGAGTGCTGTACAACACTATGGAATAGTGTACAAATCAAAGCGCCATTCCTATTGCTATTGTATTTTGATTGTTTTTCTTTATGTTGGGCTGGTATCTGGAGAAATTAGGACACATTAAGTAAAGTGAATTTGAATAATATAGCCAATGAAAAAGGTGTCTCCAGAACTTCAAAGAGAACTGTTTTAAAAAAGTTGTGTTGATCAACTCTAAATGAAACATGTATTACATAATCCAAAAGATTCAGGAAATTAAAATAAACTAATTGAAATCATTTGCTTTGAGTTAGATAAAAGCTATGAATTCACTTCAGTGGCACTCCCCCATGCATGTTGACAAATGAGCAACTACCTGTAGAAACTGTAGTAAAGTGTCATATTTTTTATATCCCTTTCTTTCTATGCAAACATGTATACATTGGAATAGAACAAAGAATCTAATCTCAGTGTGGATGTTAACTTCACTGAACTTGTTGAAAAGAATTTGAGTTAGTCACTCCATGTAATATAATGACTGATCAGTTTGGGCCAGAATGTGCAGATTTGAAACATACTCAGTTGCTATGGTATTTTATGAATTCTCCTCATTGCATTAGTGAAAGCAATGCCTGTTCTAATGATGAACTGGAGTGCCATAGAGTAAACATCATTTGCTTGTTTTTAAAGCAATTCAGAGATGTATGTATTATGGTTTCAGTATCTCTGGTGGCCCCCAGACCTTCCTAAAATTTGTACCTCCATTGTAATTTGTAATATAGCATTAGAGACATGAAATATGTAAGTTAATTTTAATTAAATAATTATTTAATTAATTAAATAATGGTTGACAATTAAACTAGTTAAACTTTCTTTGGGAAACTGCCTGGCATTGCAATTTTCTTAGCTTCCTGTGCATAGAATGCATAGCCTTCCTATGGATGGAAAATATAGCTGGTTTCCATCATCTCACTGGTTTCTGAGGTTAAAAGTTTTTTGAGACTGTACAGAAGCAATTAAGAAGTTATCTTGTCTTTTTATGAGAGCCAGTGTGGAGCTGCATTTCCAGATAGGCATTTTATGGTAGACTTTATAATCCCATTATTAACATTAGGTTCCAAGAGAACTCTGCTGATCAATATACATCCAGGAGAATATACCAATATACTTCCAGGAGAAGTTCCCAAAACAAATTTTGTTTAGTCGCAGAGAATCAGTTTGATATCTGCCAAAGATCCAGGGACTACTGCTAACCCAGATTTATGTGAATTCACTTGTAGTACAGTCTAATTGCTACTCAAGAGTACTGAAGCAAAAATGAAGGAAAAGTGACAAAAACATGAACTTCAGTGTACAAGAAAGCATTGGGAGTGAAATAATCATACATCCTTTTCAGTGCAATCTCCAACCATATTTTTCTCCCTGATAGAAATGTGTATGTCTCAAAGTTTATCCACAGCTATTTCTTAAAATTTATCATTTTTTTTTTCCAGGAAAAGTCGATTGTTTACATTGATGGATTGATTGATTGCCACGTTTGAGAAGATCCTGTGGGAGATTTGCAGGGAGACATTTTCCTAATGTCAATTCATGAATCCATTAAGAAACTTTGCAACTGAGAGAAATGCTGTAACTGAAATCTTAATGGAAAGTGTTTGTGAACATTTCTTGCTCATGGCAAAGTTGGGAAGTTTCATATACCTAATCATAAGGCAAAAAAGGAATCCTGTGGCTCAATGTATAATAATAGAGGTTGTATATAATTTATGTTTCAATGTTTTTTTTCTTCTTCTTAGCATGCATATGGCCTGAAATTTTCATAACCATTATTGCTTAATTGCCTTTATGGATTGGGATAAACATTAAAAACACATGAGTGTATTTTTTGTTATCAATTACTGTTACCAACTGTCATCCGCTGGAGATAAAACTCTTCTTAAGAATTTTATTAGGCAAGGATATACATTCTCAAGAGTCATGGTGGTATAGTGGTTAGAATGCAATAGTGCAGGCAAACTCACTGTTAACTCCAGTTCGATTCTGAGCAACTCAAGGTTGACTCAATGGTCTGAATGCTTCCATCTTTCTGAAGTCAGTAAAATGAGGACCCAGATTATTGGAGGGTAATATGCTGACTCTGTAAACTACTTAAAGAGGACTGTAAAGCACTATGAAGTGGTAGATAAGTCTAAATGTTATTGCTATTGCTAATTTTGGACATTTTAGGCCATTTGTCCAATTGCTAGGATTATGATAAAACTCACGATTCTTATACTGGCACAATGGCTAATAGATATTTCTTTTTGGGGAAAAATATTTAGTTTTGAATTAAGGCTTTAAATTAAGCACCTCCTTGTTCCAATGCTTCTTCAATCCTGGACCAGCATATTCTGTGAGCATAGTGTATTCAGAATCCCACTTTAAATGTTGCAAATTTCAGAGGTTGTCAAATGTGTAGAATTACACTACGTCTTCACTTATTAGATGCATCATACAGCAATGGGCAATTTTTTTTGCCATTTTTTTAGAATGATGAAGTAGTGTTGTGATATCATGATGCAAACTCTGTTCAATTTTCTGTGGGAAAACTCTCAGAAGAATGAGAAGCCAAACACTAAGCAATGGTCAAATAAGAGGCAGTTTAACATTGTTTTCAGACTTGAGAAATTCTCAAGTTAATATAAATTTATAGTGAAGCTAGCTTTAGTATTCATGGTTTGTCTGGATTATCTCAAATGGTTAATATCAGTTTTGCAAGCCTGAAAGAATCTTTCTTTTAGGGCCCAAAAAACTAGGGAGGGTTCTTTCTGAGCTATCCACTAAATCCTTCTTGCTTCTGAAAGCTAAGATGCCATTTATCTATCATTGCCTAATCTTTGGCTGCTTTTCTCTCTCAAAGACATTCTCACAGACCATTACATTTAGTTCCTTTGTGCCTTGTGCTTATGTAGATTCAGGGATGATATTGCCACAACCATCCTCTAACCAGCACAACTGCATCTTCCTTGCCTCCAGAGCCGGACATGAATGAGTGGTTATATAGTAAACTACTTCATCCGAAGTAATCTTTTATTCCCATAGATTATTGTACTTTTCCCCAAAGAAGTGAAAAGGCATTAAAAACCTGTTTTTAACTTGTCTGAGATAATGGCTACTGCAAGTTAATTGTCAGTTTTCTATATGCATGTTTCAGGAATTTTAATTTTGTGTATACTGCCTCTTTTTTAGATAGTACAATAAAAATGCAACTTGCCCACAAACCTAAAGGTTTCTCATATGAAGTATAATTTGACAGATGAGAATAAACTCATCCTGTACATACACCAACATTAGAAGTTACAGCAACCATTACTGTTGGAATAAATGCATTCTTTTTCTCGACTTCCAAATTGGACTATTCAGAAATACTTTGGAAACTCTTAACCATGTATCTGAATTTTGTTTTGGACACATTTCATTTTCATTACTATAGTTACTTTTCTCAGTCCTTTGGAGATAGTAATCAAAACTCAGATTTGGCTTATCAACCAGCTAGAACTGAAAACACAAAGATGGTTTAAATCTAGTATGTCAAAACTTGTTTCATAAGTTTTCTACTTCCTTAGCCTTTGAAGATTCTTCAAGTACTAGAAGAAAAATAAAGCTACTTTATAATTTTCATTTAATGCATTTAACATTTAGCTGACTGGTTTATAATAAATGACAAATGAGTAATAGAAAATAAAATAATTAAAAACAAAGGCTTATTTATATCTTTGCTTTTATTAGCTAAAAACTGGATTAAGAAAAAATAATTTCCCATTTCCCAACAGAGGTAGCAAATTATTTGGGATTTCAGCTTCTTTTCCCATTTAGATAAGAAGATAAGAACTTTACTGTCATTTTACTAGTACAACAAAACTGTGGATGCACCCTAGCAACTGTTCACAATATAATAAAACCAGAGCACTTGAAAATGAAGATAAGAAAAATAGAGTACCCACGTCTCCATTTGCAATTAGAGAGTACAATATCTACGAATATACACAAAATATACATCCAACACTGATTGTGACGCTTTGCCGAGTGTAATACACAAGAGATGGATTGTACTGTAGTATGTTATTATACATCTGAATGAGGTATTGCAGGTAATGACTTTGTATTTATTTGTGGTTTGGATGGCTCAGGGAAAGAAACTATTCATTAGTTTAGTGGTGTGGGATTTTATTGACCTAAAACGCTGTCCAGATAGCAGCAGGTCAAAAAGATCATTGCCAGTGTGTGAGGGGCCTTCTATGATGACCTTGATTCTGCTTTGGCAGCAGGACCTGGCTAAAGCCCATGTCACACTGCCCAACATATGCAAAAAGGACACAGCGGATGAGCAAAATGTTCCATCCATTGTTATCCGCTCTCAAAAGGGGCAAAAATTTGCATAACTGGAGCGGATAACACGGACACGGGGAGGACGCAGGGCGGATGCAAAGGAAAGAAATGGAAAGGAAGCCCAGCGGATGGAAGCGGATGGGAGCGGATGGGAGCGGATGGGGGCGGATGGAAGTGGATGGGAGCAGATTGCACGTCTGCTAGGCTTCCGGGGGACCTCAGCAAAGTGGACGCGGAACGGATACAGCGGATGCACAGAGGACGCCGAATGGATGAAATGGATGCACAGCGGATGCACAGCGGATGCACAGAGGAAGCCTAATGGATGCCTGGCGTTAATTGCGCATGTGGGGAGGATGCATTGCGTCAGCCCCGTGGATATAACGGAAGCAGCTCGGAAGCAGGTCGCCATTCAGAGGAAAGACCTGCTGCCGGACGGATTGGCTGCCTTACCTGCCCTGCCTGCAAGCCTTGCTGCCAGCCTTGCTGCAAACCTTGCTGCCAGCCTCCCTGCCAGCTTTGCTGCCAGCCTGCCTGCCAGCCTTGCTGCCAGCCTGCCTGCAAGCCTTGCTGCCAGCCAGTCTGCCTGCCAGCCTTCCTGCTAGCCTTGGTTCATGTCTGCCTGCCAGCCTTGGTGCCTGTCTCCCTGCCAGCCTTGGTGCCTGCCTTGGTGCCTGCCTGCCTGCCAGCCTTCCTGCCAGCCTTGGTGCCTGCCTGCCTGCCAGCCTTCCTGCCAGCCTTGGTGCCTGCCTGCCAGCCTTCCTGCCTGCCTTGGTGCCAGCCTCCCTGCCAGCCTTCCTGCCAGCCTTGGTTCCTGCCAGCCTTGGTTCCTGCCAGCCAGCAACCCCACAACCATATGGAAGCACAGCAAGCCTCAGCCATCTGCTGCCAGCCCTGGCAAGAGGGACCGGGCTACCATCCCGCCCCCTGGCCTTCACTCTGGTTCTGCTGGGGCTTCTGCAGCATGGGCTCGCTCTTCTGGGGCTGGCGCTTCTACTGCTTCTGCTTCTGGAGGAGCTGATGACAAGCACTCCAGCACCAGCCATCTCCACAGCACCTGTACCCTTCACCCCTGATACTGAGCGACCAAGAGGAGTGCCAGAGACTCATTTTTGTCTTATAGCTTGTTGCTAATAAAGTCTATTTTTGATTCACACACTTGCTTCATTTCTTTTTTTTAATAAAGTCTTGCTGGAAACTTTTAGAAATGGTTTAAGCCTTTGCATGCTTGAGGGATGGGTTAAGATAGCTGTGGGATGGGTTGAGATAGCTGTGGAATGGGTAATAGCTGTGGGATAGATAAACCTCCAGTGCAAGCATAGTGGGACTGTATGGTCCACCCTCCCAGGTGCCACACCTACGGCCCTTTATTATCAATAATAATGTAATAATTATCCACACATGTCAATACAAACACAACTCTTCATTAAACGCCCTGTTCATTGTAGGCCAACCAAACATACATGGCCCAATCTCATCCGTGTGATGAGATAGGCTGAAGGGAGCATCCATTAAGCATCTACCATCCTGTCTTGCCACTCCACTGCTCCAGCTGGGGAGTTGCACCATTGTCTGAGGAGGTTGCGCTGTTTCTTCGCTTCACGTGAGGCTCTATTGGGGCCTTGCACATCCTCAGTGTCTATCAGGTTTCGCCCTTGCCTCCATTCCCCAGGCTCCATGTTCCCATTGCCTTGCTGGAGGTCCACGAGCCTGTTCTGCAAGACTGGGTAGTGGGTGCGCATGAGATTGTGCAGGATGCAGCAAGCTTCCATGATCCTCCTGATGGTCTCTGGGCAATGCTGCATAGTGGTGAGAAGTACCTGGAACCTGTTGGCCAGGATGCCAAAGGCGTTCTCCACCACCCGCCTTGCCCTGGACAGCCTGTAGTTGAAGATCCTCTCTTCATGGGTGAGGCATCTGGAGGTGTAGGGCTTCATGAGGTAGGTTGTGAGGGAGAAGGCGTCATCCCCCACGATGAAGTAGGGCACATCTTGTATGTCGTTGGGCAGGGGTTCTGGATCTGGGAAGCCCACAATGAGGTTGCCTTCCAGCTCCTCCTTGAGGTCACTGGCATTGTATACCTGAGCATCTGAAGATGAGCCGTTGCCTGAAGCATCGATGTACATGAACTTGTAGTCAGCATCGACCATGGCAAAGAGGATGATGCTGAAGAAGCCCTTGGAGTTGAAATAAGTGGACCCCGACTTGGCTGGAGATTTGCAGGCCACGTGCTTGCCATCTATGGCTCCAACGGTGTGTGGTAAGTTCCACTTCTGATACCACTGCTCTGCAACTTTCTTCCATCCTTCTTCAGTGGACGGGTACTGGAGGAGCTCCTCCTTGTATTCTTCGATGATGGCCTGCACCACTTCTCTGACCACAATGCTGATGGTGTTGGATGGCACCCTCCAGCCATACTTCATGCTCCTGTAGGAGGTCCCTGAGGCCAGGTGGCGCAGAGTGAGTGCCACCTTGAGCCCAGGTTCCAGGCTGGGCCGGAAGCTGGTGTTTGCCTTGGTCAACCTGGGTGTCAGCCACTGCACAACTTCGTCAAACATGGCCGGAGGCATCCTCATGAAGTTCTGGAACGCCCAAGTGTCTTCGTTCCTGAGCTCCACCATCAGCTTGTTGTACAGTCTGTCCTCTGCTCTTCTGGCGAACCATCTTCGGATCCAGACTCTTTTTGGGTGGCTCCTTTTCTTCTCGCAGTAGAGTTCACAGAGCCTGCAGATGGCTTCGCACTGTTGCAGAACGATGGTGGCTGCCGAAAGGACTTTGTTACAATCCATGGTTGACATGACTGGATGCTGTGGAAGAGGAAGAGCCAGATGAAGGCTGCAGAGGTCTGCACCGCTGGGCTGCTGTTCTGAAAGTGAGATGCAGGTGAGTTGCTCCCCCTTTTTATAGGCAGTATAGGTTTTCCGCTAGGCATCCTCTAGGCATCCTCTAGGCATCCTCTAGACATCCCTAATATCTGAGATATGTCCCCTCTGCGAACGTTTTTTCCATTTTAAATGCTTTGTTTCCATTCTGAATCCGCTAGGCATCCATTCTTCATCTGTTCTGCATCCGTTCCGCTTCCTCCCTGCATCCGGGAGGATGTGAGTTGCGCGGATACCTAGCGGATGCCTAGCGGATATAGCGGATGCGTAACGGATGCCTAGTGGATGTGTAGCAGATGCAGAACGGACGAACTGGATACATTTTCCGCGCAAAAGTTTTGGGCAGCCCAAAACTTTTGGAGCAGATGAAACGTCCATAAACGGATGCTGGACGGATATAGAGGAAGCCAAATGGAGGCAGTGAGTACATTGCGTTTTTGAACGGATGGCAAGGTTTTTTGTCTGTTTTACATTCTTTTTGCATCCGTTGGTTCAGTGTGACATGGGCTTAAGTCTTCCAGAGGGCAACCAAAGATCTTTTGAGCTATATTTATCACCCTCTATACAGTTTTCCTGTCCTCAGCCAAGGAGCCTGCATACCACACACCCAGACAGTATGTCAGAGTGCTCTCCACAGAGGCTTTATAAAAAGCCAGCAACAGCTTCCTATTCAGGTTGTTTTTCCTGATTTATTATTTGGTTTATTTTTTCTATTCAATATGAACAGTCTATGTGCAATAAATATAACATAGTTTTATTGAATCAATCCCCTTCTACATTTTTATAATTGTATTTTGTCTTGGAGACTTCCATAGACACCTGTCTCGTTTCTTCATATACATTTTGGTTCTGTTGTTTTAACACCTGCATTTCCTAATAGAAGGAATTCATTCTTTCATTCATCTTATACGCTGCTCAATTTACCAGAGGTGTCTCTAGGTAGTGTACAATTATTACAACTTATTAGTTGTTAAAGTTCACAACACTGGATAGCAAAACCTACTCCCCCAAAAGGGGCCCATGATAGACTGATATTGTTATTGATCTGATATTTTTAATAATCACTCTCTCTTTGAAGGGTTCTTCATGCTCTCTGAGCTTCCCTTTTTTCTTGCAGATATTTCATTACATTAAGTAACTCTCTTTCTTTTTCTAAGTTTTCTTTTAGATATATGTTAGGGAGGGTTTTTTAAATTTTTTGGCATAATGGCTCATTTTCCAACTTCCAGAAGTACAAACTGTAAATTAGATGGATGAATCATGATACATCCATTCTCGAATAAATGCTTCAGCCTGCCTACTGAATGATAACAAGGAAACCCAGAAATGCAAATATGGAAGTATTTGTGTTTGTAACATTTATTATTTATTACTATAAAACTGGATAAATTTTACCTGTACTTTTGACAACTACTGAAGAGAAATTGTAGTATTTCACAAAAGTTATCAATTCTTATTGACAAGGAAATCCTAATTCCAATGCACAATTTATTCCAATTGTTCTTTTTATCAAATTTTGCCTAAAAAGTTTTTTGTTTTATGTAATTATTGTTATATCTGAAATGTTTTCATATTTTTATTGTATTGTAAGTGGCCTAGAGTTGCTTTGGATAGTGAGATGCATGGCACATAAATTTAATAAACAAACAAAACAAGATTCCCTGTTTACAATTTCCAATTCAAAATATATTTTCAAAATTGTCATATCAACTGCTAAGTCATTAAGCCAACATCTAAATAATGGGTTATTTCCTTGTTTTACCTATTTGATTGAGTGGCCAGTATTTAATTGTTCTTTTTTCATGATATCAAATCTCACAGGTAGAAATCATCCATTTTTAAAAAGAAGAAAATCCACAAATTAAGCAACTCAGTTCCATCAAACTACAGATTCTTCTACCCTGCTCTATTTCCAGAGTGGTCCACTAATTGCTTTCATTGCTTTCTTTTCAAATTTTTGGCCACCAATCCTTTTAAGTCATTATCTAGCCAGATGTAAATTGATATCATTCTTACCAACTACTTAGAAATGCATTCAATTTATAATATCCATCTTGTGGGACATTTTGAATAACAGATCTTATGGTATAGTAATCTGGACTAATTTGTGTGAAATGTGCACACCTGTTTCCAAAGGCTGGGGATTACAATTTTAATCTATTTACTGATTTGCCTTCTTTAGAGTATTTTATCACATTGAACATGCACCAGATGTGTTATAATTTTAATTAACAACAAAAAAGCAACAATAGGGGAAGTCAGCAGCAGTTAACACTGAAAGGGTGACAACCTACCTGAGCTGATAGATAACACTAAAAAATTGTCCCATTTTATGAAGTTGGATGAATTTTTTTGGAGGGCTGGATACTTTTGATATTGGAGCAGCAGATCACACGACATGTTCTTTGGATTTTATTTGGTAAAATGTATAACTTTATTGCAAATGAAAAAATCATCCATTTTTACTGACATTATTCAGATAGTTATTTATATGAAATCTTTATCTGGATTTAAATGCTCTTATTTCTTCCAATTTGATCTATATTGTTGTAACTATGTATCATT
>BLBF01000094.1:1292112-1321531 GCA_015471245.1 Laticauda colubrina | reverse complement strand
CTCCCTATCATGAGACGCCCATCTGATGCGGGATAGCAGATACCGCACTATATTTTTAAGTTCACTTGGAAAATGCCAAGGAAAAACTTCAGACAATGTTCTGGGATTGCTAACTAGCATAGAATCCAAATACACGGAGATATGTAAATAATAATAATGTGTATGTAATAAATATGTTAAAAATTAATACTACATAATTATTAATTCAAGTAATTTTAATTTTTTTGTGTACATATTTTTGTAGGGAGCAGATAGTTCCTAGGTATCATCAATAGAAATTTGATGCTCTTAGTGCAGGTACAGGCAGAGAAGATATTGATATATTTTTTTATGTTATTTGTATTGTTCATGGCAAAAGATAAGAGGTATTTTATAAGTTTGGCAAATGTCTAATATTATTAAAGTTTTACAAATGAAATTACTCGTATTGATTAGAACTCATATTGAGATTGATGCAGATTGTTAACATAATATTTACTGTGAAAACTCCACAGCAGTTCCTAAAGCAAGCTGTGTGGATCTCTTTCATGTCTTAAAAGTGGGAAAGTCTTTCAGTCAAAACTGCAAATTATTAGCCAACACCACTCTTTAATTAGCATTCGCAAAACCAAGTACCTTATATCGTCTATTTTTTAATTCATAGGTTTTTAACATAGGATAGACTGGATCATGACAACATGATTAGTTGGTATTTATGTTTCTTTAAAATTAAATAATGTAATCAATACAATGAAAAACAGTAGTGATGACAGTGAATCCTTGATACTACTGTAGCTCTCTCATAATCACCACTGATCAGCAACTGTGGCTTATATTGTACCACTGGTCTTTGTACAAACTTTCTGTCAATGTATAAGAATTTATGAACTGGAATAGCCATGGCAACAATCCAGTCAATGGCTCAGTTTTTGACTGAGACACAGGATTTACTGTGAAGGCCATGTGAGCCAGCTTTAGTCTGGGTGTGGTTTAGCTATTCTGTGTGCAGAGTTCATTGGGTTTTTTAGTTGTGCCTTTTCTCTACCACATTGCAAAAGCTGCATGGGTATTGTTTGCATGTATCATGTTTTTTTTATATTTCACATTTTTATTGTATTGTAAGTTTTTTCTATATTATGAATCTTGCTCAATACTTTCAATGTCTGCTATGTGCTGTGTGAGTCACAAACAATACTAACAAGTTATGGGTCCAGATCCCAGCCAGCCAGCCCATGTACATAGTCAGACTGAAGAAAAAAGATTGAGGCTCAACATGGAACTGTAATCAAGCTGAGGGACTGCCTGTGTTATAAGCAAAAGGGAACAAGACAGAGAAGGCTTGCAGAATGGCTGTTGATTTCAAGGACAGTTCTCAGCCTCGATTGAAACAGAAGGATTTTCTTATTTGGGCTGCAAAAATGGAATGATTCCTGAAGGCTAAAGAGCTCTGGGATATCATCTTTAATCCACCCCAGAGCCATTAGGAGCTGCAGATCAACAGTAGCATGATAAGGAACTGGCTCAAGGTCCATCCCACCCGTGAAAGGACCTAATGGTAAAGACTGCAATGATGACACTATTAAAGCCAACCTCCTTAACACATTCTTTGGCTCAGTATTTGTAAACAGCAATGGATCATACCCAGTATTTCCGAGCCGAACCACAGACAACTACAATGATCTAATACATATCAATTTTACAGAAGACAATGTTGAAAAAGCACTATGCAATCTAAAGCCATCTCTATCTATTGGACCGGATGGGATATGTACCTGCTTCTTAAAAAAGCTACCCACTGCCATAGATGAACCTCTAAGCATAATCTTTGAAAAATCTTTCAGGACAGCTCCTTATGGTCATTCCCATCTTCAAAAAGGGAGACCCCAGCCTAATTGAAAATTACAGACCAATCTCTTTTAGCTGCATCACCTGTAAAGTCATGGAATCAATTATTAACCAATCCATCATCCTCCACTTAGAAACAAACAACCTACTCTCTAATAAACAATTTGGTTTCAGAAAAAAACTATCCTGAAATCTGCAACTCTTGCACTGCAAAAACATATGGACTACACAATTCGATCAGGGCAAAGCAATAGACACAATCTACTTAGACTTCTGTAAAGACTTTGATTCAGTGGTACACAACAAACTACTCCTAAAACTAAAATCTTACAGTATCTCTGGGCACCTGCATAACTGGATAGAAGCATTCCTGTCAAACAGACAACAAATGGTCAAAATTGGGAGTGTCCTATCAAATTCTGTACCTGTCAACAGTGGTGTTCCCCAAGGCAGTGTTCTAGGACCAACTCTTTTCATACTCTACATAAATGACCTCTGTGATCATATCAAGAGCAACTGCGTTCTCTTAGCTGATGATGTAAAGCTATTCAACACCACAAACACTGCTACACTTCAAAAAGACCTTGACGATGTATCAGAATGGTCAAACAAATGGCAATTTCAAATCTCAGCAAATAAATGCTCTGTCCTACAAAATGCCAAAAAAATAAATAAATCAGAAAATAAAATACAGGCTGAATAGTCAAGACCTTGTTGATGATCCAAAGTCTGTCAAGATTTTGGAGTACTCATTTCAAATGACCTAAGTGCTAGAGCCCACTGTAACTACATAGTCAAAAAGGCGTTAAGAGTTGTTAACTTAATCTTACTTAGCTTTTTCTCTGGTAATATTACACTCATCACTAGAGCATACAAAACATTTGTTTGACCAATACTCGAATACTGCTCATCAGTCTGGAACCCACATTATGTATCTGATATTAACACAGTTAAGAAAGTCCAGAAATATTTCACAAGAAGAGTTCTCCACTCCTCTATTCGTTGCAGAATACCTTTTTCCACCAGACTCAAAATTCTAGACCTAGAAAATCTAGAACTATGCCACCTTCAGTCCGATCTAAGTATAGTGTATAAAATTATACATTGCAGTGTCCTACCTGTCAATGAACACTTCAGCTTCAACCATAACAATACAAGAGATACACAATAGATACAAACTGAAAGTTAATCGCACCAAACTTGATTGCAGGAAATACGACTTCAGCAACAGAGTGGTCAATGTTTGGAATACTCCACATGACTCTGTGGGTTTTTTTCCCCAAACCCCAAAAACTTTAACCTTGGACTGTCCACTATTGACCTCACCCCTTTCCTAAGCGGTCGGTAGGGGGTGTGCATAAGTTCACCAACGTGCCTACCGTCCCTGTCCTATTGTTTCTTTTATATTTTTCTTCTTATATTTATCCATGTATTCATAACTATGTTTTTCCTTATACCTATTATCTTGTAAGCAATTGACAAATAAAAATAATAATAATAAAATTTTAAGTTTGACAGATGAACAATTATTAAATGTCACTGATTTAAAAACTGTAAAGGAGATTTGGTTAAAATTGAAAAGTGTGCATTTGAGTGCATCAGCATGTAATATTGTGCAATTATTGAGACAATTTGCTGGCCATGTTGAATTAGAAGAGGCAGATTCCAGAATCTTAGAAGATGCTGTTGGTATTAAATAGTCCTGATGAAACATGGGGCATCATTTCATGTAAACCTGGACAGGTATTACAAATGGAAGCCGTTAAAGCCTGATAGCTGAAGAACCACTTTAAAAGAGACCATGAGGACTTCAAGGAGCAGAGAGAGCAAAACAAAAGACTGGATGTCTGCAGAAAACAGAGCAACAGAAGAGATTGGATTACATCTCAGCAAACATTTCCCCAGAAGAAAGAATGGGAAACTTAGAGACATTTTATCCGTGGGGATAAAATTCATTTAAAGAAAGACTGTTTACAAGGAAAAAAAATCGACAAATGGACAAGCTGCTGTTGCAAATGTTAGCTATTGTAATAGCAGGGACAAATGGTCAATAGATCAAATAATTATAAATAATTCTAAGTTGTTTTTCAAATTGGATCCAGCTGGAGATGTAGTAGCCCTAGCAAATGGTCTGAAGGCTAATATCATTGGAAAAGGCAGTATGCTAATTCCATGTCTGGAGGAAAAGTTTAATAATATATTATGAGTGCCTGAAATGAAGCATAATTTACTGAGTGTCTCCAGTCTTGACAAACAAGGATGTGAGACCACATTTGTAGATGGGAGATGTCTCATAAAAAGAAATGGGAGTGTATGTGCACAGGGCATAAAACAAGATAATCTTTATGTGTTGCAGGGACATAAGACTCAATGTGCCCTTTCCAAACATTTGGAAAGGTGGCACAACATGATTCATGCATTCATCTTTTGCATAGAAAGCTTGGTCATGCCAGCTTCAAAGTGTTGCACAAAATGTAACAGTTTGAAGAATGATTAACCTTAAAAGAGTGTAAGGCATAGACTGTGTAGTATGTAAATAATTGAAGTCCAAGGCGCTCCCAGTAAGCAAGAATAGCACAAGGCAGACAAAAGAGCCTGGAATAAAAATGAAGCCTGTGATTAAGAGATATATCAGTCAGCAATAGCTTGTTATATCTGTCACAGTGGTCCAGACCAGACATAGCTTGTGCAGTGAGCATCTTCAGTTGCTTTACTGTTGCAACAATGCAGTTGAATTGGATGGGTATAAAAATAATTCTCGTGAATTTGAGGGAAACTGTGAATTTAGGTTTTCAAATATAAGTTTCTGAAGAGTTAAAGTAAAAATGTTATGTTGACAGTGATTATACCAATGATGTGCAAACCAGAAAGCCCAATTCTGGGGTTGTGGTATTATTTGGAGGGGCCTTAATTGGATGGAAATCCAGAAAACAAACTACTGTAGCCATTTCTATTGCGGAGGCAGAATTTATTGCTGTATCTGAACTTTGTTCAGAGTTAACTTGACACATACATCAGTTAAAGTATTTAAACATAGAAGTTAATGAAGCTGTAACCATATTTGATGATAATGCTGCTTGCATTAAAATAGCAACAGGTGAAAAGGTGAAAAATAGAAGCAAGCATATGGACATTATTATTAGTATTAAGCATATTATTATTAAGCATATGGACATTAGTATATAGTATTGAATTGTCAAAGAAACTATCAAAAGTAAATTAATTTGCTTGCTTCACTGTTCTTCAGAAGACAATCTAGCAGACCAAGCCATTAGGTGGAGTGCACCATAGGAAGAATATAAAATTATTTGGTTTTATGTCTATTCCAGTCATAAAGGGGGGAGTGTTACTGTATAAGACTTTATAAACTGGAATAGCCATGGCAACAAGCCAGCCAATGGAAATGTTTTTGATTGAGACACAGGATTTACTGTGAGAACATATGAACTGGCACTAGGTGTGGTTCAGAGGTGGTATTCAGCAGGTTCTGACCAGTTCTGGAGAACTGATAGCGGAAATTCTGAGTAGTTTGGAGAACCTGTGGTAACCTTTCCCTGGGAAGGAATATTTTGCAGTATCCTTCCCCTGCCATGCCCACCAATCCATGCCATACCCACCAAGCCACGCCCATAGAACCAGTAGTAAAATTTTTTGAATCCTAACACTGGTGTGGTTTAGTCTGGGTGTGGTTTAGCTATTCTGTGTTCAGAGTTCATTGCAGGTTTTTTTAGTCGTGCCTTCTCCCTACTACGTTACAAGAGCTGCATGGGTATTGTTTGCATGTATCATTGTTTGCATGTTTTTTTTATATTTTTATAGATAAAGAAATATTTTTCTATATTATGAATCCTGCTCAATTCTTTCAATGTCCACTGTGTGGTGGGTCAGTCTCAAATAATGCTAACAGTTTCTGATGTTTCTACTTTACCTTTGCAAAGAAACTGAAGTAATAGTGGATTATCTAAGTAGCTGCTGCTGCTGCTGCAAAAAAAAAAAAAAGACTATATAAATTGACTACAAACAATAGCATGGCAAAGTAGCAACAATGTTACATTGGAATATTTGCAAGAAATACCATTTGTCTGCAAGCAAGAACTGGTGAGACCATACCAGAGGGGGTATTCAGCAAGTTCTGACAAGTTCTGGAGAAATGGTAGCAGAAATTTTGAGTAGTTTGGAGAACCAGCAAATTACCATCTCTGACTGGTGATTTTACAGTATCTTTTCCCTGCCACACCCACCAAACCATGCCCACAGAACCGGTAGCACAAAAAATTGAATCCCACCATTGGGCCACACCATAGTCAAAATAATAGAAAATGAAGAAACCAAAGTGCTCTGGGACTTTAGAATTCAAACAAAAAAGCACCTAATACACAACACTCTGGTTTAATAACTATTGCTAAGAAAGGCAAAAAAGGGTGGATAGTGGATGCTTCAGTTGCAATAGCAATAGTAAAACTATTGCTGTTTATATACTGCTTCACAGTGCTTTACAGCTTCCTCTAACCGGTCTACAGAATCAGCAGTCTGGGTCCTCATTTTACCAACCTTGGAAGGATGGAGGGCTGAATCAACCTTGAGCTGCTCAGAATCAATCTCTCAGAATCCAAACATCCAGCTGACTGAGCAACCAACCTTGATAAAAGCAATTGGCCAAAATTTCCAAAAATAATTGTTCCCACAAGCAATTTCAAGAGATATGAGATTCTGGCCATTTAATGTTTAGAAAAATATATTTTAATATTTTTGTGTGTCTACAGTATGTAAACTTATACAATGTTGATGAAAGGATTCTTTATTTTTGACCAGCTATTTTAATTAAAACAAAAATAATCAAAGAGTTACAAGACTATCAGATGTAATTTCATTACAATTTTTGCTTCACAGGAAGAAACAGAATTTAGCAAGCAGTGTAATAAAGTAGAATATGGATTACATCCAAGTACAGTCTGCAATAAATTTATTTCCCAAAATTTCAGATTTGGAATCAGAGGATTCACAGGAATATGTCTATTGCTTAAAGAGAATGAACAAAAATGATTAATATGTTGGCTCAATTCTCAGGTGTTAGCTGCTTTGAAGAGGACATGATCTCTCATTATCAATTGGAAAGAAAAGCAGTTAATCTGAGGTACCAATAAAGAAGAATATTTGTAGATCAGGGTTGAAATGAGAGTTAATCTGTCTTTTATTTCTGAAGGAAAGGTCTGATAAACATAAATATATGTTTTGAAGATAGCCAAACACTAACTGATCTCATATTTTTTTGTTTTTCAAGTTTCAAAATATTTTAGTTTTGAAATAACTTCCTGCCACAAATAACTTTTGGGGCAGCAATTTGGGGCAGTGACTCATCTAATTATAATTTGACCTAGGTTTGATTTCTTAAGATAAATTACAAAAGGACAAGATATATTTCCTTGTATTTCCAAATAAATGAAATTGTTAGGGAACAGGATAGGAGAATTTCTGATGGCTTCTGTCCAAAATTTCCATCTATTTCTAATTGCTAAAGGCCTTAAAGCCACAGAATTTACCACAGAATTGTAAAAACAATGTGCTAGGAGACGTTATCACTGCTCTGAGTTGGCAGGAACAAGTCTCTGTAATTATATGAAATTTAAATGTTACAAGTGTCACACCTAGAACCTATACACACCTAGAACCTATACTGGCACATTCATTTGTGCTTCTGAATAAGAGCAAGCCAACAGTTTATAAATGTTTCATTTGAAACAATTTTCTTTCTAACTTGTTGTATCTTTGTGATTATTTCAGCCCTTTCTTCCTCCTGCACATTCTTTTCCGGATGAGGGCTTCTTTGAGGCAGCTATTTCTGACCACAGCTCTACCGCCTTCGGGAAAGGGAGTTTAGCCAGCTGGGGAGGCTTTCTCGACCCTGCTGGAATCTCCCCTGTCTTCACCGACCTCTATGGGGTGGCTTAGCCCCGAAGCCAGCTGGCTCGGGGCTCTGGCGGTGTGCCCAGGAAGAAACTGTGCATGATCGTGGATTCCTGCCTGCCACCGAAGCCCTGCAAACCGGAAGTTCATATCTTTGTAATTATTATAGAAATTTTCCATTATGTGTTTGTGGTTCTGAACTAGTTACAGTAATAAAAGATTTTCAGACATAAAAGCTATGTTTTTCACATTCAACAATAACCTTTCTGATAATGGAAAACCTCAGAAATATTTCAGCCAAAAAACTTCTCTTGTGAGTGAACAAGACCTGAGATGGCATCATATCTCACTCCTTTAAGGGAGATCTTATCAAACTTTTTCCTCAGAATGCAAAGTGCTTCTTTCCTGAGATTGAACCAACAGATGAGTATTCATCAACATATCTGTCAAAATCCTACAAAAAACATACTTTGAAACAAGAGGGGGTACTTTAAAGAAAGTGACTTTCTTTGAACCATTAAAGTAGCTGCATCTATTTCTAGGCTCATCTATCTGCTTTTTAAATTGCTTCTAGCTGTTTTGTATCTGTGTCCTTTTACTATCATTCTGATTTTTGCCCCTTCAGTTCCCCTTGAATATCTTAGTTAAATCTTGAGAAGGCTTTGAGAATACAGTCTTTAAAAATTCATTTCAGGAATTTTTTGACTTTATCTAATTACATTCCTATTTCTTTTTTAAAGCCATTAGTATTATTGTTTAGGTTTTGCTTGAAACAACCTTTCCCAACTTCAGCTGTGCATTCTACAACTGTCAATCAATGACCATGAACTACAAACTTCTACGGAAAATCTAGATTAGGAAGAGTTGGGTTGGACTTTGTTTTTCTTGGTCAGGTGACATTTCATCTTAAGATCACACCAAGTATATAAAATTGGCTATATGACTGCAAATATTTTGTCTAAACTGCTCATCATAAGAATTTTTTCTGAGTCTCGTAGATTATAATAAAGCACATGGCCAATTTTTATCCTGCAGGATGGTATGTCATTTGTTAATTAAATTAAATATTACACTACTCCTAAAATTAGAACTTTTTCTAGTAAACCTGGCAGGCACAATATATAGTATGAAATGGAAAATAAGTCCTAATCTTTTGCAGCTTTCTTTCATTAAATTAGGGAAAACATTGGGAAGAAAACAGGGTCTTTGAAGCTACCTACCAACAAATATCATTTGAACAGGATATTGAATAGGCACACACTTATCTAATCACATTTCCTTCTGCCACAGAGAGATAAACTTTATTTTAACCCCACCCATTTTTTTGTCCCTTTGAGTCAGAGTTTGTGTCAAAATTCTGTGAAGCTACAGTGATGCTTCAACCTATTCATTTTGCTTCTTCTTCTTCTTCTCCTTCTTCTTCTCCAGTGAACTGTGCAGAGTTGCAGGCTTGATGACCACTGCAAAACCATGACTCAATCAATCAAAATTGCAAAAATGCATGGAATGAAGAGAAAGAGAGAGATATACACACATACAGACAAATACAGAGAGAAATGCTCATTTGTTTAGTTCTTCCTTTGTGGTGTTTGCTATTAAATTAGATTATAAAAAGTAAATAGCTCTTCAGTCTTTCATTTGTTTTCAGAATGAATGTGCCTACCTATTCAGGAGCATCCACAGGATGTGATTTAAAAAAAGTTTAAATAGTGATAGTGATGATAAAATTGAGGTTCTGCTATTTCAAATAAAAATGAGTGGAACTTTAATCCTACCATCATCTTACCATCATTGCCACTATCTTGACTTGCCCCTGAAATCACACTGAATGAGCATTCATGGAAAGATGCCAAAATGCATATTTTGCTGCATCATAGCAGTGAAGTGGAATAATATAAGAAAATTGATATTATCAGTCATGTTGTCAGAATACCCACAATACTTACCACTATATTATATGAGACCCAATGGGAACTTTATAAAGCCTATCTCCATTTAGATGAAAGATGCCAGTGTTGCTAAATAACTTCCACTTACATTAACCAGCATGGCCAATGGTGAAAGATGATAGTAGTTCCAGCCAAGTGTTTTGAAGATCTACATTAGCCAATGCTGACTTAAATGCACATGCTTTTAATCTGTGAACGATGACACACTCAAAGCTAAAATAATGAAGTTGTAGTCCCAAAAGAGCTGGAGGGCATCACGTTGAGCAATACTGATCCTAAACTTGAAGAAACTTTCTCCTTTCTTGAAGGACATACTTAGACAATATAATACAATTATTTGCCTGGAGTCTTTCTCACAGAAGTGAACAAGAAGTCTCCTCATATAAGATTTTGTGATCAGGAAAGGGAAACATTTATTTACAGAGGTGAAAGTAATGAAATGAGCTTTAACATTTTCACAACAAAGCCAGTTTGGTTTATTTCTAAATTTTTATTATTCAATTTTTATTTCCATTTTTTAATATGCAGTGAACATACCTAATAATCCTACCTCCTATTTTCTCCACAAAAACAACCCTGTGAGGTGGATTAGGCTGAGATCAGTGACTGAATCAAAGTCACACAGTCAGCTTTCATGCTTAAACTGGGACTAGAACTCACAGTGTTCTGGTTACTAGACCAATGTCTTAACCGCTTTTCCAAACTGGCTCTCTATAATAACACTTACAATAATAATATTTATAAATTCTTTTTTATAAAATTTATAAATATATTTTTGATCACCTTGCTCCAATTAGGTGCCCTCAAGGTGTACTGGACTACAACTCCCTGGATTTTTAGCAGCCACAAATCAATGCTCTTGATGAACTGTGACTACATAGCAATGATGTGCCAAACTCTTGTTCCAGGGATGGTCTCTCGGAGTTTCTGAAAATTAACCTGAACCAGAAGTGGTTTGTGGTATTCTGAGGGTGGCTCTGCCTTGAAACAAAAGCCACTTATTATGTTGTTTTGGATATGCTATTCTGACTGTTCCATTCCCCAAATGGTGGGTTTTGCACATTCTAATACATAGTAAACCAGTTAAACAGAATAAAGAATGAGTACAAGAAAATAGAGAATCGTATTTTTTACTGAATGAAATAACAAGTAAAAATCATGGTGTTATAGTCTGTTGTTTTTTTAAAAAACAAGAACCATAGATGTATTGATATGAAATGTAAACGATCGCATTATAAAGATGCTGTTTGAGTAAGTGATTGAATAATTTGAAACCTGAAGCTGCAGATAATATCCTACTATGAACTAAGTCCTGTTACCATGTGTGTAAAAATACAAATGATGAATTTTATCTGTGCAAAATATTTTTAAAAAATCTTAATAATTTTTAAGGTCTTAGGGTACATTTTTATTTTCCATCTGAAGAATTATTTCATTGGGACTTTGTAAAAAATATTTTTTCCCACTGAGAGTGGGGAAGGTTTATTTTGTTGTTAAAGAAAATGTGGCTCTGAAAGACAGTCAAAATTAGAGCACTGTAATTAAATGAACCACTTTCTCTTATGCAAGATATTTATTTTAATAATAAGGACTATTTTACAACTCAGTGGAAACATGCAGCAATGTAATTTATTTCCAGGGTCAGGATGACAAAAACAATGCACCCTCAACATTCACAAGAACCTGCCTTGTGTTAGTGAAATATGCAGCTACCATGTGCATTTAACAATCTCTACATGAACTTCTAAGGACTGAAATATGTTTCATGCTTTTCTAGGGAAGAAGGGCACTGTGCAAAAATACTGCTCTTGGAGTACTGTGAAAATATGTGAGTATACTTGTTTTTTTTTTCCTGTGTTCCAAGGCCATTATTTTTCCAATATCAGTCAAATATCTACCTCTTCTATTTTAGACCACCTTTCTAGAGTACAAATAATGACCCAAAGTTGGAAGTCCAATCCTCTGTGTCAGATTCATCTTCAAGAATATTCTCAAAATTTAAGAGAGTAGCTGCAGTTATGTGATTGAAGCCCCACTTCCTTTTACAAGTAGTAGCCATCATCTGAATTTTTTTTTAAAACCTCCTTCCCTGAATGCCATGTGTAATTATTCAGTAATAAGTCTCAGTGAACTCAATGCGATTTATTTCTAACTAAGTGATACGTACCCATGCACCCCAATTTCCCCCCCTGTGAATATTTAAATTGAATATTAGTACAATTTCACTATATGTTCCACTTGGACAGCCTAATTTCACCACAGTGAAAAAACATTCTTGCTTCTTCTTTTCTGTTTTTCTAAAACTTCCAAATCTCTCGTGCTTTGTCAACGATAGAATTATAGTTGTGATTAATTTAAATTACAATTTAAAAGTATAGGCCTACAGAATACAAGAAGCACCTTTTCTCTATCTGATTATATTTTATAGCTATGTATTAGAAAATCAAAGTGATAGTATTCATGAAAATGCAAATAATGACTAACCTATGTTAGTTACATAAGATTGATATCATCAGCAGATTAATCAATTATGGGATTGCCTTGAGGCATGAAAAGTAAGTTAAAACAAATCTACTGTAAGTTAGATTTGTAAGTAGATTTGTAAGTTAAAAACAAATCTACTTTGCTACATCAAATACTATGGGGAAGGACTCTTCTGAATTAAAGCTGTTGGCACATTTTCTGGATTATTGTATGTATATCTTTTCTTGAAATGAAAAAAAACATGGCAAATGTGTTCTTTATTTTCAGATTATCAGTATTTCAGAGACATGTTTGTGAAATATTGTATGCCAGATGGCTCTGAAACAAAACACTCTGTAAAGGGTCATCATTTAGTGTCTCCCCCACTTTGTGGTTGTTCCAGAAATCCCAGCTATCTTTCTCAGGTTACAGCAGCTTCAAGTTTCTTTTATAAAAAATGTGAGGCAGAATAAACTTCTCACACCAATAGGCCAGTACTGGTGATTTGTCACAGAATAATCCTAGCATTGCTCTGATACAATGAAGCCTTCCTTCTCACCAACTGGTTCCACTTCAGAATAGGAGGGGTGTCCAGATCCTCTCCGAAATTTCATTGCTGGCCATCTGCTTGGGCGACGCTAGAGGGGAACACATGGCAAAAATAATTCACAGTCCTAAAATTGTTATGAATAATTGCTATACTTATTCCTATATAGGTAGTGTTAGGAATCTAAGTCACCGAACTGTTATTTGGGTTGGAAATATATAAACCAGGATAGATATTTTAATACTGTATCTTTAAGAGAATCCTAAAACTGTAACTGGTGTGGTTTCTCATACAGCCATAAGATGGAGCCAGAAACATGAGTTGTTTAGTCTCAGAAGTGAGTGAGTCTCTATTTCCTTCTGTTGGAGAATTTTGCCGTTCCTCCTAATGACTGTTACTGATTGTTGATGTAAGTCTGTTACTGAACTATTTTTTGATACTGGACTTTGATATTTGGATTATCCCTGAACATTGACTGCTTTACCTGTGAATGACTTGGACTGCTTATTTTGGACTGTGCTTAAACATTTATTGGAAGTAAAAACTTACATTTACTGTACAGTATATCTGTGTGCTGTGTGTGTATTATTCTTCACTACTCTCAGTACGTCTCCATGTAAGCACTCATTTTCTTAATGGAGAATTACCTCAACACTGGTTATTGGCCCAGGCCATTACCAGGCTCAGATAACTGAGAGTTAAGGCCGGGCCACGGACGAAAAACTGGCCAACGGATGAAAAACGTATGCATAAAGGACACAGCGGATAAGCAAAAATTTGGGGGTGGCTTCATCCGTTGTTATCCGCTCCAAAAAGTGGCGAATATTTGCATAAACAGAATGGAAAAGAATGGAAAAGAACAGACGTGGGTAGTATGTAGTGGGGATGTTAAACAGATGTTCATCAGAAGCCTAGTGGATGAAAGTGAATGGAAGGGGATGATACCCGCAAAGGGGTTACGGGGCAGAATTTCAAAGCGGACGCATAGCAGATGAAGCGGATGCATCACGTACGCCTAAAGGAAAGAAAGGGGATGTCACGTGGATATATATCAGATGCAAACTGTTCACTGCACATCCTTTCTATTTCTGTGCTACTAATGATGTATAGACGTTCCATGTACCTTTTATTTCCTCTTTCTGTTTTCAGCTGCAGCGGATGTGAGTTGCGAGGATGCCCAAAGGATGCAGAGAGGATAAAGTAGACGTTTAACGGATGATAAATGGACATAGAACGTTTGATGCTCATATGTCGCGGATTTACATCGTACATGGCGGAAAATTCATCCGTTCACAAAGTTTTGTGCAGCTCAAAACTTCTTGTGCAGATGAAATCGCAGTGGATGGATGCTCGATGAATAAAGTGTATGAAACACGTATGCAATGAGTACACAACAAATGCATAGCATTTTCCAATGGATGGCAAGCTTTTTTTAACGTTTTACATCCTCTTTGCATCCGTAAGTGCAGTGGGACCGGGCCTTTAGTGTGAATACACAGTACTGTATACAGACAGCTGTTTATTGTTTACTTGTGGGTTACTATCCTGGTAAAGATGGCACAAGACACTTCAACAAGTCTATCACTGATAACCCGGTTGGATGGAACAAACTATGTTTCCTGGTTTATGAAGTGGAGTCTACTTCTGCGTAGGGAAGGGTTATGGAATGTAGTTCAAGATCCACCGGATGTAAATGCGTGGGATCCAGAAAATGAGGACGATGCCAAGAAGTTAGCTGACTTTAAACGGAACAGTGAACAAGCTCTTTGTATAATTGAACACTGAATGACTAGTAGCTAGTCCATATTCATGGAGAAGAGTATGCTGCTGGGTGTTGGGAGAATTTAAGAGGATTTATGTTTGTGACAGTGTAGGTGCACACATATATCTTACACATAAATTGTTTAGAGCACATCTTTTGAAAGGTGGAGATATGTTAAGTCATTTGAACTTCATGAAAATAATTTTTCAAGAGCTACATCAAAAGGAACTGATATTTTCAGAGCTGCATCAAGTTTACATCATTCTTTCCTCATTGGATGAAAGTTATGATGATTACGTATCTTCACTGGAAATCCTACCCAGAGATAAACTAACATTGACTGACATAACTGGAAGGTTGATAGAAGAGGCAAGATGATGGCTGGATAGGGACCAACTGAGGAAGGAACAACCACAAGAAGAGAAAATGTCTTCAACGGCCTATACTGTTAGGAAATGTTTTTCTCATGGGGCTAGGGGACATATAGCTAAATTCTGTAAGAAGGGAAAACAACAGAATACTGGCAAACACCAGAAGGCTAAGAAGAATGTTAGTTTAGCTATGTCTAGCAATTCAACTGTAAAAAATGATTTGTGGGTTGTTGATAATGGAGCATCACAAAGCATTACGAAAGATAAAAACAGGTTTGTAAAGATGTCCACGAATAAACAACATGTATCTTTGGCAAATGGATGGAAGATGAAGGCATCTGGTGAAGGTACTGCATATTGTTCTTGTATAAATGAGCATTTAACTATGTTATATGTACCTAAACTGAAATTTAATTTGTTATCAGTAAGGGCTTTAGTTAATATTGGTTATTTAGTTAATATTGGTTATTTAGTGGCAATATTGTATAATAGAGAAAGAGGGTAAAAGTGTTACTGCTAATTTAGAGAATGATTTATATGTGATACATGATGACCAGTGGAAGATGGCTAACTCGGTTTATAACAATGTTAAGCCACATGATGAATATATACATTTACTGCATAGACGTGTGGGGCACATTAATTTCAAAATGCTCAAACAAACTGTTGAATTGTCAGAGGAAGTAAAATTGAAACCCTGTAGTAAGTATTTAAGCTGTAATGCCTGTAGCCAAGAGACAAGCAAGGTTACTCCAGAAAACAGACTTAATGGGTTTAAGACCAAAGAACCTTTAGAGGTTGTTTTTGCTGACATAATTGGTCCTAAGAAACCTAGTTTAGGAGGTGCTTGCTTTATTTTGAGTATTATGGACCATTACTCACAATATGGTTTCTGCTGTCTTATGAAAAACAAAACAGAAACATTCCAACATTTCTTTGACTGGCTAAAGTTTGCTGAGAGAAAAATGAAAAGTAAAATAATTGCTTTCGTTACTGATAACAGGACTAAGTTTGTTAATAAGAGATTCCAAACTATGTTGAAATTGGCTGGTGTTGAGCATAAATGTTCTGCACTTTACAGACCACAACATAACTCGTTTGTAAAATGAAGAGGGCAAACATTACAAGTCATCGTACTATGTTATCTGACTCAGGTTTGCCTGAAACAATGTGAGGCCATAATGTGTAGTAACCAAGTGTTAAACAGTGTAGTTAACACAGCAATTGGTGAGTTGCCATTCACTCGTTGGCATGGCAGAAAACCAAATTTAAGTTACCTATGCACATTTGGAGCTCCAGCATGGGTGTATATTCCCTCACAAGTAAGACTGAAAGGGCAGCATAGAGCTAAGAAGCTATTTTTTGTAGATTATGAGGCCAAATATAGATCATTTAGATTCTGGGATCAAGGCACAGCTCATGTTTATTGTAGTGCTAGTGCAAAATTTCTTTAGCATGTTGGGTGGGATAAACTGGAACAGGAATCCAGAAATGATATTATAATTGACACCCAAATAGTGCCTAAAGATAAAATCAGTAAACCACATATAGCCATTAAAGAGGAAGCACAGGCGGAAGTAGTAGAACAGGCACAGGAAGAAGTAGAAGAACCGGACCAGGTGGCACAGGTGAGTCCACCAGTAAGCCCTGTATTACCAAGAGGTTCAACCAGAGTAACACGACCACCTGATAGATTTCAGGCTAATGTTGTATGCCCAGTGAATACAGTTCTAAGTAATTAAAGTGAATTGAAACTGTATCCTGCTAAGGATCAGGCTGCTTGGCAGGTAGCAATGGATAAGGAACTGGAATCATTAAAAAGTTGGAAGTATACAAAAATGTGAAGTTACTACCAGGTAAACATTTTTATTTATCTATTTATTTATCTATCTATCTATCTATCTATCTATCTATCTATCTATCTATTTATCTATTTATTTATTTATTTATTTATTTATTTATTTATTTATTTATTTTTAGTTTATTTGTCAATCACTTATAAGATAATAGGTATAAGTATATACATAGTTATGAATACATGAAATGGATACATATAAGAAAAATAAAAGAAACAATAGGACAGGGACGGTAGGCACATTGGTGCGCTTATGCACGCCCCTTGCAGACCTCTTAGGAAAGGGGTGAAGTTAATAGTAGACAGTCTAAAGTTAAAGTTTTTGGGGTTTGGGGAAGAAATCACAGAGTCAGGTGGAGTATTCCAGACATTGACAACTCTGTTGCTGAAGTCGTATTTCCTGCAATCAAGTTTGGTGCGGTTAACCTTGACTTTGTAACTATTGTGTGCTTTTATGTTGTTATGGTTGAAGCTGAAGTATTCATTGACAGGTAGGACATTGCAATATATGATTTTATATACCATACTTAGATCAGATCAAAGACAGCGTAATTCAAAGTTTTCTAAGTGTAAAATTTCAAGTCTAGTGGCATAAGTATTCTACAACGAGTAGAGGAGTGGAGAACTCTTCTTGTGAAATATTTCTGGACTTTCTCAACTGTGCTAATATCAGATATATAATGTGAGTTCCCGACTGATGAGCTGTATTCGAGTATTGGTCTAGCAAATGTTTTGTATTCTCTAGTTAGTAGTGTGATATTACCAGAGAAAAAGCTATGTAGGATTAGGTTAACAATTCTTAATGCCTTTTTGGCTATGCAGTTACAGTGGGCTCTAACACTTAGATCAGGGGTTCCCAACCTGGGGTGCTCACACCCCCTACGGGTGCGAGACGATATTCCAGGGGGTGCAAGAAAAGTCCAGGTAAATAATACGATATTGGCTATATGTTGGCATTTTTTTTTTTTTGCAATGGACTAACTTTGTTTTCATTTTAGAGTTAAGTATCATTATTTAGTGGCTGTCACATACATAGTTGAGAAGATTCAATCCTACCATATATTTAATCATTAAATAATTCAATCCTACCATATATTTGCCATATATTTTAGGAGGTGCGAGGTTCGAGTGAAATTTCTTTAGGGGTGCAGGGCGAAAAAAAGGTTGGGGACCACTGACTTAGATCATTAGAGATGAGTATTCCAAGTCCTTTACAGAGCTTGGTTCATCAACAAGATCTTGACTATTCAGCCTGTATTTTATTTTTTGGATTTTTGTTGCCAATATGTAAGACAGAGCATTTATTTGTTGAGATTTAAAGTTGCCATTTGTTTGACCATTCTGATACATAATCAAGATCTTTTTGAAGGGTATTGTCTGTGGTACTGAACAGCTTTACATCATCAGCGGAAAGAACACAGTTGTTCTTAATATGATCACAGAGGTCATTTATGTAGAGTATGAAGAGAGTTGGTCCTAGAACACTGCCTTGGGGGACACCACTATTAACAGGTACAGAATTTGATAGGACACTCCCAATTTTGACCATTTGTTGTCTGTTTGATAAGAATGCTTCTATCCAGTTATGCAGTTGTCCAGAGATACCATAAGATTTTAGTATTAGGAGTAGTTTGTCATGTACCATTGAATCAAAGTCTTTACAGAAGTTTAAGTAGATTGTGTCTATTGCTTTGCCCTGGTCGAATTGTGTAGTCCATATGTTTTTGCAGTGTAAGAGTTGCAGATTTCAGGATAGTTTTTTTCTGAAACCAAATTGTTTATTAGAGGGTAGGTTGTTTGTTTCTAAGTGGAGGATGATGGATTGGTTAATAATTGATTCCATGACTTTACAGGTGATGCAGCATAAGGAGATTGGTCTGTAATTTTCAACTAGGCTGATTAGATTTCAACTAATCTTTTTAAAGATTGGGATGACCGTGGCTTGTGACCATAGTTTTGGCAAGGAGCTGGTCCTGAAAGATTTTTCAAAGATTATGCTTAGAGGTTCAGCTATGGCAGTGGGTAACTTTTTAAAGAAGTAGGCACATATTCCGTCTGGTCCAATAGATAGAGATGGCTTTGGATTGCATAGTGCTTTTTCAACATTGTCTTCTGTAAAATCGATATGTTTAGATCATTGTAGTTGTCTGTGGTTCGGCTCGGAAATACTGGGTATGATCCATTGCTGTTTACAAATACTGAGCCGAAGAATGTGTTAAAGATGTTGGCTTTAATGGTATCATCGTTGCAGTCTTTACCATTAGGTCCTATCGGGGTGGATGGACCTTGAGTTTGTTGTTTACAAAATTGTTTTAGTTTGTTGTTTTAGTTTGTTGTTTACAAAATTGTAAAAAGTGCGGGTGGAATTGGAGCATAGAAGGTTTTCCTCTTGTTTAATGTGATAATTGGTGCATCCAGTCTTTATCTGGTGGCATAAATTTTTGTATCACTTTTGAAATTGGCAATGTGACCAGATTTGTTTTTCAGCCAGAGTGATCTCTTTTTGGATTTAAGTTTCCTTATTGTTATGGGTAATCTGTTTTTTGTTTTGTTTTGTTTGGGAGTTATTGTTGGTACATACTGTTTGATGTGACATATTCTTTTGACTTCAAGTAAAAATATGTTGCAATGGTCTTCTACAGTATTGCATCCAGTGAATAGAGATTGCCACGAGAGATCGTTGTCTGTAAGATCATTGTTGCCTTTTTTAAAGTTATATTTGGGGATTACATCATTGTGATGATTTTTATGCGGGCGTATGTTGAGACAAAAGTCAATCATATTGTGGTCACTGCTGTAAAAGGGTTCTTTAGTTTGTATTCCGTAAATTAAATTCAAACTATTGAATTTAGAAGATGAGATTGAGGCAGTTGTTTAGACTAGTGTTGTTGGTTACTAGTTGTTCCAGTCCCAAATTTGTTACAACATTGTAGAAGGTTGCGTGTATGGATTCAGTTGTACACTTATTTAGGGTCCAGTCAATATGAGGTAGATTGAAGTCACCAAGAAAGATAAAAGCGTGTGGGCAGGATGCCGCCCATGTTAGTAGTGTATTTAGTTTGTTTACATGTTCATTGTCATAATCAGGTGGTCTGTAACATTGTAAGAATCGAAATGTGATATTTAAGGATAGTTCACAGATGATGATCTCAGGAAGAGCAAGCTCCTGGGTAATTGGATGTTTTTTAGATGTAAGGACTTTTTATAGAAGATAGTAACACCACCTCCACTACGAATTTCACGATCTGATTGGTAAGCATCATAGTCTCTTACTGTGGTAATGGAGTCAGGGAGAAATGCATTGAGGGATGTTTCATAGACAAATATGATATGTCGAATTTAGCCATATTTAGTAAGAAAAGAAATTCAGGTATTTTATTCACAAGGCTTCTTACATCGAGTAACTTGCATTTAAGGCCAGCAATAGTTGGAATTGAGGTAGTTTGGGATTGCGTGCCTCATCTTGGGTGATGATGGATTGGTTGAGATAGGGTTGTGGTTGAAGGTTAAAGCTGAATTGTGGGTTGTATGACTTAGTTTTGATACAGTCAGCATGGTCATCAAAGTACAGGTCCTTCTCTCCATTGTCTAGATGTTTTTTGAGTTCAGTGCAGAGTACATGGGAGTGGACATGTTGTATGGTTAGGTCAGGGCGACAACAGAGGTTCTTATGGTTGGTGTTGGTTTTGGAGAGTAAATTTATAGTGTAAATAAATTTACGTTTGCTTGATTCATTTTTGCAAATAACCCTGCAGAAGCGTGGGGCCACAGAGCTGTCTCTGTTTTTGATCTCTCAACCAATGCGGGAAATGTCAAGTATTTCATCAGAGGAGATGGTTGATGCTTGATAATCACTGATGATGTTTGGACAGTTGTGATGTCATCATTATCACTGATGTCCTCTAGACCAAATAAGATGGCATTTGGATGTTTCTGTTCATACTCAACAGCTTCTCTGATGAGGATTGGGATATCATTATTTGTCTGGCTTATGTTTTTTTGTGGATTGGGTTGTGGATTGGGTTGTGGTTGCTGGGTAGAGATGTGGTTTGTAGCTATTGGATGTTCAGGTTTTTGTGTTTTGTCTTTTTTTTCAGGGTTGGATAATCTTTCTTTTAAGGCATCCAGGGATGCTACTATGGTTTCAAGGGATGTTATTCGTGTTTCTATGGTATCAACTATTTCAAACAGATCCAGTTTGGGTCTGCATGTTTTGTTGAGATATGGAAACTCATTGGATGATTCTTAGTATTGAATCATTTGCTTGGGTAATCCCAAGCAGTCATGATGAGCGTATTTGTTAGATAGAGAACATTTGATGGAGTTTTCATTATCCTTTAGAGTTTTGTAGCATTTAAGGCATGTGCAGGAGTCTTGTGGTTTATTGGTGGAGATTACTTTCTCTTTAGGTTGTGGTTTGGCATTGGATTTTTTTCTTGACATGGTAGGTTTGTTAAGATGGTACGTTGATTAAATTAATTAATGGAACAATTTTGGATAATCAATATAGCCAATATCACACCAATCAATCAATTGCAGTAATCTCTCTAGTCAAATAATTTTCCTAAGCAACAATCAGCCTAATCAATTAATTACACTAATCAGTAATCAATTAATTACACTAATCATTAATCACACTGTTCAATTAAATTCAATAAATCACTGATTTTACTAATTAATTAAATTACATGAATCTTGATTTTTTAAACTAATCAGTAATCACACTATTTGCACTAAACACTCTAATCACACTAATCAATTAAAGTAATAAATTAATTAAACCATTAATGAAATATTTTATAGAAAATGATTGTCTAATCATTGATATAGGTGATGAGATAGAAAAGTTGTAAGTTTTGAGGTAATGAATTAATCAGTGTTAAAGTAGTGAGGTAGTATTGAGAGTCTGCAAGGAAAGGGTTAATTGTTTTTCTAGCAGCTGTGATTTACTGGGTAGGAGGAATTTATTGCTTTGATTGCTGCTGCTATTACTCTGTAAACAATAGGCTCCAACAAGATGTTCAAAGCACGCTGGATTTTTGAAAGAGAGCAAAACTCTGCTGAATTAAAACACTTTAACTACAATCAGTATATCTCTGAATAAGATTGTTTTTCAATAGTTTCCTAAAGTTCTTCAAGTTGAGTAGTAGTAAAAATACAGTCCAGAAGTTTGGATTGACCAATTCAATCTATCCTTTATTTTCAAAGTTACTTCTAGTTGCAATATCTTTTTTTTTTTAAACTAAATCTGACAGTCACTCCAGATCATTAATCGCAGCTATTTTCCTCCTTTGAGTCTCACTTTCCAAGGAAAATTCCACTGCAGAAATTGAAGTGATTCTTACCAAGACTAAGCACACTGTTACAAGATCTTTCTTTTTCACTTCTGTCTCAGCTGCCTTCCTAGCTTCAATGTAGCCATGCTGGCAGTTCTCTTTTTAGTTTGGATGGAGGGGTTTTCTTCAGGTCAGTCGAGGAGACTCATCTCTTCATGACCATCAAAACATTCCTCTGCCTTTACCACCTGTCCAGGGTGACTTTCGGCTCTTAAGAGCCTCAGGGCTTTCTCCTCCCTTCTTGTTTCTTCCTGACAGCTGTCCGATGTGGCTCCGGGGAAGCTGTGTATGGGATATTCATGGAAACATGTTTCACTGGCATGGAAGATACTTCTATCAGCTGTGTGAGGGATTTAAATGAAGGTATGTTGTTTGTACTCCGCTGGCTCCAAGTGATCCAGTTAAAGAGCTCCACCAGGATTCGATGGAAAGAGCTTCACTTCTCTGGGGAAGGAGAGGAGGGCTCTGGATCAGCTAGCAGGAGTTCTGCCAGCATTATTAGGGCTCCACGGCTTCTGAATCCAGCATTTTTGGGCTTGTTTTTTGGCCTCTGGTTTACTCATGGTTACTGGTGAAGGCAGCAGCTTTAAAAGTGATTACTGGTGCAGGTGGTGGCTTTATAGGGAGATAGTGCTCCAGGAGTTGGGCGCCGCCATGTTTCTTATTATTATTTGTTATTATTATGCATTAGGATGCAAATGGATCTAAAGACAGGTGTAGATGGGACTGTTACCCATAAAGCCAGGTTAGTAGCACAAGGGCTCAACCAGACAGCAAATGACTACGATGAGGTGTTTGCATCTAGTCTGAAGGCTACTACATTAAGGGCAGCATTACTGTGGGCAGCTAAGGAGAAATACATTGTAAATCATTTGGATGTAGAGACGGCATATCTGCATGCACCATTGCAATACACTATTTATTTAAAGAAACCTTTAGGTATTAAAAATGATAATACAACTGGTTGCTGGAGATTGAAAAAGAGTCTTTATGGCTTAAAGCAATCAGGATATGAGTGGAACCAATGTATAGTTAAAGAACTAACTAAGATAGGTTTTGTAGCTGGCATGGCTGATCCATGTTTGTTCAAAAGAGAAAATAATGGTATGATTTCATTATTGTTATTTTTTACTGATGATACAGCATTAATCACCAAAACTGAACAAGAAGCTGCTGAGATAATCTCACTGTTGGAACAGAAATTTATGATAAAACAGTTAGGAGAAATCAAACAATATCTTGGTTTAAAGATAGATAAAACTAGGGAGGATACAAAATCTCACAGGCAGATAAAATTAACCAATTACTAAAAAGTTTTAAAATGGAACTTTGTAAACGGGCTAAGATACCAATGACCCAGGAGTTTAGCCATAGTGATGTTCAAAGTCCTGTTTTTGATAAGAACATTTATCAGTCCTTGATTGGTAGTTTATCTTATCAGTAATTGGTCAAAGTCAGATATACCATACTGTGTTAACCAATTAGTGAGATTTAACGCTGAGCCAACTGAAGGGCACTGGCAAGCTGATAAATGTGTGTTAAGATATCTGAAAGAAACAATGCATTATGCATTGTATTTGGAGCCTAAAAATGAATTTAACTGCATATGCTGATGGAAGTTTTGCTACAGACATAAATACATGAAAATCTAAATCGGGTACTGTTGTATTATTAGGAAAAGCGTTGATTGGATGGAGGTCTATTAGATAGAAACATCTAAGTTTGTCAACAATAGAGGCTGAATTCTCATGTTTATCTTTATTATGTACAGATTTAGTTTATTATAAGCAATTATTGATGGACATGGGAATTGATGTAACAGATTAGATTGTTATTTACGAAGACAACCAATCAGCAATACAGATGGTTTCAAATATTGCTGTTAAAACAAGAACAAAACATACTGATTTAAGATATTTAAATGTGAGACAATATATGCAAAATAAGATGATTAAGCTGGAATACTGTATGCCAGAAAACAAAAGAGCAGATCCTTTTACAAAGGCCCAAGAGTCTATGAAACATAATGCGTGCTGTGAGGATTATGGACTTAGAATGTAAAGTTATATATATTGTCCTACTCAAAAGGGGAGAATGTTAGGAATGTAAGTCACCTAACAGTTATTTGGGTTAGAAATATATAAACTAGGATAGACATTTTAATACTGTATCTTTAAGAGAATCCTAAAACTGTAATTAGGTGTGGTTTCTTATACGACCATAAGATGGAGCCAGAAACCTGGGTTGTTTAGTCTCAGAAGTGAGTGAGTCTCTGTTTCCTTCTGTTGGAGAGTTTTGCTGTTCCTCTTAATGACTGTTACTGATCGTTGATGTAAGTCTGTTACTAAAATGTTTTTTGATACTGGACTTTGATATTTGTATTAAATCTGAACTGAACACTGACTTCCTTACCTATGAATGACTTGGACTGCTTATCTTGAATTGTGCTTAAACGTTTATTGGAAGTAAAAACTTACATTTACTGCATGGTGTATCTATGTGCTGTGTGTGTATTATTCTTCGCTACTCTCACTACATTTCCCTGTATGCGCTCATTCTCCTAATGGGGAATTACCTTAACAGGTAGTCTCAACTTTCAGCCACAATTGAGACCAGCATTTTGTTGTTAAATGAGTAGTGCCTCATTTTAACAACCCTTTTTTTAATCATGGTTAAGTGTATCATTGAAGTTATTAAATGAATTGTAAGGTCATTAAATGAATCTGGCATTCCACTGATTTTGCTTGTTAGAACCATCATAATTATATACTGTATTATTCCCTGTGGCCAAAATTTGACTGCAGGGATGCTGCAAAAATTATAAATGTGAGGACTGAAGAGTATTTTTTTTCAGTGCTAAGTTGAGTATCCATGTGGCATATAACATCGTAGAAAAAAGAAAGCATCTATAGAAATATTTCAACCAAATCACTTTTAAGGATAATAAAAGGAAGGCTACAGGTGTATAATATTTAATAAAAAGACATTAGAGTATAAATAGTTCTATATTTAATTTGAAAGAAGAGTGAAGAATTTGTTTTTTAGGGAGGGAAACTTCATTTTTCAAATACATCAGCAAACTTTATTCTTTAAAAAAAAAGGCTGAATTGGGACTCTGATATAAAGATTTTATTGCTAAAGAAAGAAGTTTTTTTTCAAGAGGGGAAGGAGAAATAATTCAAAAAATAATTTGAGGGGAAAGGGAAGCCAGTGAAAGGATGATGCTATTTTTTGTTTGTTCAATTTAAAAAGTATTTTCCTTCTGTTGATGGGACCAAGTAACATATCTCACATTATCAATTTGTCAAACACTCTTTTCATCTGGCAGTTACCTGCATCATATTTCCTATCTCTAACCAAGTGGCCTAATGCCAAAATATTATTCCTAAAGGTACTCTGTTCCTTACTTTTTCAGTATTGCCCTTAGAAGTAAAATGCACTTAGAACATTTGTCCCTCATAGGAATTCCCAGATATTCCAAAGAGCAATGTTATAATTCCTAGACAGCCTTCTGAATTGATATTACGAAAGCCCAGTGGAGAAGTTTCACTTCAGAGTCATATGGATTATTTCTATATGACTACGGTCTGGTACAAACATGATAACTAAATAAATGTACTAAATTTACATTTGATAGTAAGATCATCATGACACCCAAAACTTATGACAAACTATTTCTAAGATGAATCAAAGTCTTGGGGGGAGATGGAGGGGGGAAGATTGTTTTCAGGAAATATTATGAACAAAAAACAGTCATTTTCGAAAAGCTGTCTTTCTAACACAATGTTCGAGGGGGGCGGGAATCATGATAAAGTGCTCCATGCTTTACCAAATCAACATGCAAATGTAGCACAAATAATAACATGCCAGGCAAAAACAAAGGCTAATAATACTTGGTGTCTGAAAATATTGTACTATTTCAGTGCAGATGATAATAAAAGCCAGCTTTTCACCATACAGTAGGCTGTACACCAATTATGAGAAACACAACTTACCTCAATGAAGAAGAGGCTGGCTGAAGAAGTGGGATGGTGATACATATAAACAATCACAAGGATTGCTGCAGCTACTATCAGAACCAAAATGAAAATCCCAACAATGAAGCCAGTGTGAAGAGAGGCACTTTTCTTCTCTTCTGCGCTGTCATCTGTGGAGGCTAAGAAAAATAAGGATTAAGCTTGGCACAAATTCATTTCAGCTCATTTATTTTTCTCATATATAATAATCTGTTGCCTAGACAAAATGAGGCATGCCTTTTTCTGCACTAAATACTCATTATAATATCTCTGCAAAGACAATTTCCAGATGTCCTATTATTTCTAGATTAATAAACAATATTAAAGTCCACTTTTATTCATGCCACTTACTACTCTCGAAATTAAATCATGCAGTATCTCCATCTTTGGTTTCCTAATAACATATTAAAAATTACCTGCAGACAGCATTACTATTTTAAAAGCTAAATGTCATCATCAAATCTCATAGCTTCTGAGAAGAATCAATAAAATCTGAGATGTACAAATTACCATTTCTAAACTCCTGTCTTATTGTGGAGCATATGAGTATTAAACAATCTATCAATATTCTGAGTCTGAAGAAAATCCAAGTAGCATATAAAATATTGCTAAAAGCCACAATTTTACTACATTTTATAGTATTATGTGCCATGTTGTGCATTAATAAAAAGAAATAAAAACATCTGAGAAGATTTCTCCTGAAGCAAACCTATCTTTCTCAAAAAAAAAATCCAACTATAGTTCTGATCAGTTTGGTTACTATTTAGTTACTTGATAGCAATTAGCTAGTTAGAAGTTTAATTATTTTAGTAGCTATTGGCAATTAGCAGATGGCCAAGATTAATTTGGATTTTGGATAAACTTCAAAATTTTTTGTAAAATTTTACATTAAAATGTAAAAATTACATTTTTATAATGCCATAATGAAACACCATAGAATAAATAAGTGAGGATTACCTCTGTGCTCCTAGGACCTTTGATATCCCCAAGCCTCTCTGAGTAGCCCACAAAAACAAAATTATTTGCCATGTTGGGTTGAAAAATAATATATTAAAATACCACAAATGTAAGAAACAAAAGTATTAGTTTTAATTTTTAATACTGTAAATAACAATAAATATAACCTACACAAGCAAAAGCTTTTTAAGGCTTTTTCATAATAAAAAGTGTGAACAGGTCCTGAGAGAAAAAAACTTTAAGAAAGTCTGCACTAACATATACAATTCAAACCCCCTTTACACTGTAGAAGAGAGCTGGCAAACTGTGTGACGCGCTGGCCATGCCCATGCCCGGTTTAACAAATGGGAAAAAAGTTCTGATATGCCACATGAGTTTGACACCCCTGCTGTAGAAGTACATACAATCAAATAAAATGTACTGTATTCATTATAATAAATACCAATTTATGCAAAGATTATAGAATTAGCTAAACTAGCACAGACAGCAAATCCCGATAATTTGCTATTGACTCAGAGTGATTATTTTATGTTTTACTGCTAAGTGGCTACACATTTTGTTAAAAACAAACCCAAAATATCTGTTTATTTTTCTCTAATATATATGGTAGTAAAAAACTCACATAAAAGACCACTTTGGATAAATTTCAAGAAATGGAATAACAAGGACTTAACCTTCCAAAGGTCATTGTTATATGTTAATACAAAAACAGTTTATTAATTCAACTACATTCAATTGCCTCAAAATAAGGATTAATAATCTGCAAGGCTGTTTTCTCAGAATGAATTACTTCAAGATTTTTTTCAAGAAGAATATTTTTAAAAGCCCTTTTAAGTAGAAGAAGGAAAGCAATATCAACACCAAGTCATAATTTATTGATATGAAAAGTGTTGTTTTCCTTAGGACCACAAAATGAAAAATAATGGAAATGACTATACAGTAGGGGTGGAAAATCTGCAATCACATCTATATTTTGTGCTTGCAGAAAAGTAGCAGCTTAATTTCCCTCCAGTTTGTGATCAAAATACAGAAAAAAATGTAGTTATATGCTTTAAAAATGGCATATTAGTGAACAAATTTTCCAAAACTTCATTCCCAAGAATTTGGAGATGTTTTCACCCACTTTCTTAGTTCTGTTAATGCTTAGTACAACCATTAGTCAGCAAAATGATTCTTATTTTTTACAAAACCTCCAAAATTCTTTGGTAAAAATGAAGAAACATAGTTCTTGTATTTTTACTAACTGCTTTATTTCGTGACTATTTCAATTTACTTTAAATTTTAGTTCCTTATTTTTCTATTTGTGTTGTAATTTTGCATTTAAACTTTCTAGTTTTGAAATCTAATTATATATATGATTTTTTTCAACTATTGTAAATATATATATATATATATATATACACACACACACAAACACACACACACACACATATATATATGTGTGTGCTGTTCAGCTTCCTTCGGGTATTATCCCACGTCATTGTAGTGCTTTCAAAGTTGTAGCAACGTTTCAGCAGAATCTCATCTGCCATCATCAGGCTTCTGTATGGATGTGAGTCTCACAGCTTTTGGTTTCAAATTCAAGGCTGGCCTATTCTGAATGGCTGGGAGTTTTGGCCTGTGTTCACTGGACTTGGAGTTTGATTGATTAGTGTTTCTGGTTTCTTCTGTCTATTTTGTGGCTTTGATTGGCTGGCAACACTCTGTTCCTATGTTGGAGGACAGAGACAGAGACCTAGAAGATCAACAGACCTATGGAACAGCTGTCTTGCCCTACATAAGAGGTACTACAGATAAAATCAGTAAGATACTACACAGGCATCACATCAAGACTGCCTTTAAAACAGACAAAAAAATAGCAGCCATCCTTAAAAACCCCAAAGACAAAATTGACCTGGAAAACCAAGGCATATACGAAGTTCCCTGTCATCATGCCCAGCCACATACATTGGACAGACCAATAGAAGAATAAGTACCCGCCTAGATGAACACAAAAATGCAGTAAAAAAGCTGGAACATACCTCCTCACTAGCCCAACACATGGAAACCACAGGTCACAACTTCAACTTCAATGGCACTAAAACCCTAGCCACTATAGAAAACCCCAGCCACAGAATCTTCAGAGAAGCCATAGAGATTGAAAAAAAGCATGAATAGAAGAGATGATTCCAGCAGACTGTCAATCATTTGGAAGCCTGCACTCTCAAATAGAAAGATCTCCACACCACAAACCAGGCAAACACCTGAGCACAAACAGACTTCCTCTGATGCCTCCAACTTGAACACCCCCCCACCAGGCACCCAGGTGAAACCTGGCGTCCTAATGGATAGCAGCCATCCTTTCACACGAAGCCAAGCTGCACTGAAAGCCTCCAACACAGGAACAGAGTGTTGCCAGCCAATCAAAGCCACAAAACAGACAGAAGAAACCAGAA
>BLBF01000094.1:1245857-1272112 GCA_015471245.1 Laticauda colubrina | reverse complement strand
TGTTTAGCTTGTCTACCTAACCCTGGTTGGGGAACACAGGCTTAACAACTCCTGATGTCTCAGTGGTAATAATGCAAAATTGCAGGCAAACTCTGCCCATAACCAGGAATTTTATCGTGAGGAGCTCAAGGTTGATTCAGCCTTCCATACTTCCAAGTTTTTGAATGGATAAACTTTCCGCCACGTGCGTTGTACATCCGCGGCATATACGGGCAACAAACGTTCTATGTCCATTATCATCTGTTAAATGTCCGCTGTATCCTCTCTGCATCCTCTGGCCATCCCCTCAACTCACATCCACTGCAGCTGAAAACGGAAAGTGGGAGGAAACAAAAGGTACAGGGAACTTCCACAGTATTAGTAGCACGGAAATAAAAAGGATGTAGCGTATGCATCTTGTATAGAAAGGATTAAAATGGACAAAACGTTTGTATCTGGGAAGTATCTCGGATATTTAGGATGTCTGCAGAATGCCTAGAGTATGTAGAAGGACACCTAGCGGACTACCGATATTTCCCATAAAAAGGGGGAGGAAATCACCTGGATCTCAGTATGAGTCCAGCAGCCATGGTGTTCAGACCTCTTCACCCTTGGTCTTGGTCTTCCACATCATCCATTGTTCTCCATGATGGATGATGACACAGTCCGTATGATAGCTGCGCTCATTCATCACCAGAACCAAAACCTGTTCAGACTGTTTCAACTTTTATATAGAAGGAGAAGAAGGAGTCGTCCAAGAGCTGTGTGGGTCTGAGGATGGATCGTGAGAAGAATGGAGTATGGACTGTATGACCAGTTGATGGTGGAGCTGAGGAACGAAGACACTTGTGCATTCAATCACTTCATGAGGATGCCATCAGCCATGTTTGACGAAGTTGTAGAGTGTCTGAGACACAGGTTGACCAAGGCGAAAACCAACTTCCGTGCCAATCTGGACCCTGGACTGAAGGTGGCACTGACTCTGTGGCACCTGGCCACTAGAACCACATACAGAAACATGCAGTATGCGTGGAGGGTGCCACACAATGCCATCAGCAAAGTGATCAGAGAAGTGGTGCAGCCCATCATTGAAGAATACATGGAGGAGCTCCTCAAGTGCTCAATTGAACAAGGCTGGAGGAAACTTGAAGAAGAGTGGTATCCGAGGTGGAACTTTCCCCACACCATTGGAGCCATAGATGGGAAGCACGTGCCCTGCAAAGCTCCACCCAACTCAGGGTCTTCTTATCACAACTACAAGAGCTTCTTCAGTATCATCCTCTTTGCCATGGTTGATGCTGACCACAAGTTCATGTACATCGATGCTTCAGGCAACGGGTGAGCTTCAGATAGCCAGGTATACAACGCAAGTGACCTCAAGGATGGGCTGGAACACAACCTCATCATGGGTTTTCCAGATCCAGACCCCCTACCCAATGACACACAAGATGTGCCCTACTTCATCGTTGGTGATTCTCCCTCACAACCTACCTCATGAAGCTGTAAAGTTCAAGATACCTCACCCGTGAAGAGAGGATCTTCAACTACAGGCTGTCCAGGGCAAGATGGGTGGTGGAGAACGCCTTTGGAATCGTGGCCAACAGGTTCCAGGTACTTCTCACCACCATGCATCATGAGGCACATACTGTGAGGAGCATCATGGAAGCTTGCTGCATCCTGCACAATGTCATGCGCACCCGTTACCCAGTGTTGCAGAATAGACTTGTGGACCATCAACAAGGCAATGGGGACATGGAGCCTGGTGAATGGAGGCAAGGACGTAACCTGATAGACACTGTGGATGTACAAGGCCCCAACAGAGCTTCATGTGAAGGGAAGAAGCAGCGTAACCTCCTGAGACACTGGTGCAACTCCCCAGCTGGAGCAGTGGAGTGGCAAGACAGGATGATAGATGATTAATGGATGCTTCCTTGAGCCTGTCACATAACACTGATGAGATTGTGCCATGTATGTTGAGTGGTCCTACAATGAATAGGGCATTAATAAAGACCTTTGTTTATTTTGAAATGTGTTGATCAATGAATAAATTGTTATTGATAATAAAGGTCCATATGTGATGCAGCTAGGATGGGAGACCGACCATACAGTCCCACTATGCTTGCACTTATCTATCCCACAACTGTCCTTATCTATCCCACAAGCATGCAAAGGTTTAACCATTTGTTAAAAGTTTTCACCAACACTTTATTAAGTAAAAAAAAATGAACCAAGTGTCTTAAGCAAAGATAATCTTTATTAACTGTCTTAGGTAACCTTTATGTCTTTATTAAATAAGCAAAATGAACCAAGTAAACTGAATTAAGTGTGTTAAGCAAAGGTAACCTTTATTAACTGTCTTAAGTCAACTGTATGACGTTATTAAAAAAGCAAAATGAACCAAGTAAAGTGTCTTAAGCAAAGATAAAGTGAACAAGTAACAACTCAGTCTCTGGCACTATTCTCAGTCCCCCTGAGTCATGTCCATGGTCTCAGCTGTTAAGCCGGCAGGGACTGTGGATGTGGCTGTGGCTTGAGTGCTGGTCTGAGGTGCCATTGGGGTGCTTGGCCCCGAGAGTACAACAGGGGATGGTGTGTTCAGGAAGCTCTCAGAGAGCTGACTCAGTCCCGTAATGTTGAGAGGCCCTTCCTCAAGTACTTGGGATGTCAGGCACAAGACTGATGACAGATTGTCCGTTGATGGGCTTGGCTGTGGGGTGGAGGAAGGAGGAGTGTAGTGGGGCTGTCTGGTCTGCAGCTGGGTGAGGAGTGGCGTCTGTGGCGTGCGATGAACCTGGGCCTGGACTGGGAAGGTCTGCTTGTGCTGTGGGAAGTCCTGGTAGTCATAGCCTTGGTAGGTGAGAGGCTGTTGAAAGCCGTGGAAGGGCTGTGACATTGCCTGGGGTGGAGGAGCAGATCTGGACTGGGTCGGAGCAGTTTCAGCTGGGCCTTGAGGGTTGTACAGAAGTGCTGTTATCTTCTCCTTCATCACCTGGTACTGGGCCTCGGGCAAATCCCTCAGGGTGTGGCTCACGTAGGTGATGAAGGTGTGGCGGCTCGAGGACCCTCTGTCCAAGTGGACCAGCTGAGAGAGAAGTTCTGTGCTGGTCTTCATTGTGTCTCTGATCTCCAACAGGACAGTGTGGCTCTGGCCCTCCAGTCTGCCTCTCTGCCTGCATCCTTTGGAGCTGGGGATGGGGGTGTGTTGGTCTCTGGTGGCTGCTGCTTCTTCCTCCATTTGTGACAGGGGATCCTCCAAGTCCTCTGGCATGGGGTGTTCAGCTGTCAGGGGGGTCTCTGCCGTGGGGCCCTCTGAAGACACCTGCCTGCACAGGCTAGCTGGCTCCTGGCTGGAAGAGGAGTGGCTGTCTGAGGGAGAGGGGTGTCAGAGGGGCTGCTCCTCGGTGGTGAACCTCACCCTCCAGGAAACTGCACTTGGCCATGACATACATCTTCCGGTCAGTGAGCTTGACAGCGGCCTGCCTGGATTTTTTGAGGTGTAGTTTGCCATACGAGGTGTGCATGTGCTTCCACCATCCCAGGAGTACATCAGCAGTGTAGCCCAGGCTCTCTGCTTTTTCTCTCCAAGCTGCCTGCTTCTTCTTGGTGTTGCGATAGAGTCTGTGGCCCTTTCTCCACAGGTTCCCGTTCTCCCTCAGCCATTGCAGCACCTACCCCTCATGCTCCTCAGAAACGGTGTACTGTTTCCTCTCTCCCTTCTCCTTCCCTTGCCTCTTCCTCCCTCTGGCAGGGGCTTCAGCAGGGCCTTCAGGGGCTTGAGCAGCAGGACCTTCAGTAGCAGGGCTTTGAGGGCCTTGGGGCTGGTCCACCACAGCAGCAGTAGCAGTTGCAGCAGCAGCACCAGCAGTACCAACAGTAGCAGCAGCAGCACCAGCAGTAGGAGCAGCTTCAGAGTCAGTGCCAGGGGGTGGGATGCTGGTTCTGTCCTTCTTGCCAGGGCTGGCACAAGTAGGCACTGGCTTCCTCTTCTTCCCTGACTGACGAACCATGGTGTTCTTTCAAGATGTATGTGGCAGCACATCTTTTCTCTGAATGCTGACTGCGTGCGAGCTGCATCCTTTTATATCCGTGGAGCTGACACAATTCGTACTCCCTGCATGTGCAGTGAATGCTTTGCATCCGATATACATCCTCTCGGCATCCGCTTTGTTTTCTCTAGGCGTCCGTGATGCATCTGCGTCATCCGCTATGCATCCGCCCCTTCCACTATGCGTCTGCTTCGCAATTCTCCCCCGGAAGCCCTTCGGATGTGTTATCCACTTCCATCCGCTGTCATCCGCGAGGCTTCCTACGAACATCCATTTAAAATCCCCGCTATGTACTACCCCTTCCCGTTCTTTTCCATTCTTTCCATTCTGTTTATGCAAATTTTTGCCACTTTTGGGAGCGGATGACAATGAATGGAGCCACCCCCGAAATTTTGCTCGTCTGCTGTGTCCTTTTTGCATACGTTTTGCGTCCGTCGGCCAGTGGGACCTAGCCTTTAAGACAAGTGAAGAACTACTGGCCTGCAGCCCACATAAGCATAGTGAGAGGCATTGCTTCAAGGTGCTGTATATGTGTGAATCGCTTATGATTTGGTTTTTGGATGGCATATGCAAGTCTGATTGTGGATGGAGTGGGAATATCAGCCAGGCAAAAATACTTTTTGCTGCCTAAGACTAAATTCACTGTGGTTAATACCATTCAAGATATTCTAATCCATGAGGCAGAAAATCCTACAAATATCGTTCACTTTTCATGTGGGGAAAATTAGAATAGAAATGAAGCTAGCAATTAATTATTTGCTACATTTCCCTGTATGGTAGAGCCCAGCTGAGCCAAGGAAGGATTTTGAGAAACAGGGTGTATGCCAGCATTGAATTGTATCCCCAACACTTTCTAAGTAACAGTAATATTGGGTAGAAAAGCAGATTAGATATTTAGTATAATGTCCTAATCTTGGATTGCATTATCTAGGATGGCTGTTATCATAATGTAGGGAAGAAGAAAACAGTACCATAAGAATAGCAAAAAGGGAAATAACAAAAATATAAACAAGCAAAAAGAAGCAGAGGCTTTTTTCTTTAACTCTGGGTGATAGTTTGCACTCCTGGAAGTATTTCTTTTGCTGCAAAAATTTCTGCAATGACAATCTGGAACTGTTTCGTGCAGTATATGTGCAGTGCAAAACAACTGGCAGAACTAACTCAGATGTGAGCTTTAGAAAATCTTTCATGTTCCACAGGAGCAGTATTTATCTAAAACCCAAATTTTATTAATTTTTCAACTAAAAAACAACAACTCGACAACACATACATATATGAAAGAGCAGAAGGAAAAGAAAAAAAGGGCTAAGGAAAAGGAAACAGAAAAAAATTAAAAACATTCTTATTTTCGACAGTTTGTAGGATCTTTTCTTCCCTTAATTTTTGCCATATCTGCACACTTTGTCTTTACAAAAATTTGTACATCACTCATATAAATTTATCTTATTCTTGCTATCTTATGATATAAAGTCTATCTTTGTTCTAACCATTTATACCAATAATTCCAACTATTATAATACATTGAAGTATCTTTGTTTTTTAAAGCTAAAGTTAATCTGTCCATTTCTGTGCAATTTGAAATTTTTTGGATGGTCATCTCCTCTGTAGGTACATGAGGATGCTTCCAACATTGAGCAAAGGCCAATCTGGCTGCTGTTAGTATGTATATTGTTATGTATTTTGTTATTTTTGATATTTGTCAAAAATCCCTAACAGAAAGGACTCTGGTTTGTACTTGATCTGTTCTTTTGTTATTTCTTCCAGCCAATTTCTGATTTTCTTCCAGTGTTTTTTGGGTTCTATACATGACCACCATATGTGAAAAAAAGGTTCCCTCTTTTTTTTACATTTCCAACATTCTGGACTCATTTTAGGGCACATTTTCACCAATCTCGAAGGGGGAAGGTGCCATCTATAAAACATTTTACATGCGTTTTCTTTGTATGCTGCTGATTTTGTAATCTTATGATTTCTTCCCCATACTTTTCCCATTCTATTAGGGTGATGTTATGTCCGACATTCCTACTCCAGGCTATCACATTCCCTTTTACTGTTTCTTCTTCTAATTCTACTTCTAATAAACAATTATAAAATTTAGTTATATTTTTTTTACCTGGTCCTAATAAAATTTTGTCTAATTGCTGGGGTTTATTGTTAATTCCAAATTCCTTCCTCTCCTGTTTATATCTACTATGAATTTGTAAGTATACCCATTGATCTATTTTAAATCCCTGCTCTTGAAGTTCTTGTCGTGATTTCAAATTTCCTTGTATGTCCAATAAATCTTTGTATTTAATCATTTTAGAAATATCCAAATTGTTTGGGTGGATCATCGCCTCCATTGTTGATAGCCAGATTGGTACTTTTAAGTAGTGTTTTTTGCGTATTTTTTTCCAATTAATTAATAATGAATCTCTAATTAAGTGTCTGTGGAAATATTTCTGGTTAACTTTCCCTACGTCCCATAAAAAGGCATGCCACCCCCTTTGTAAATCATGGCCTTCTAAAAATAAGATTCTCTTATTATTTAAGTTCACCCAATCTTTTAACCATATTAGAGTGGCAGCAATATAATACAATTCCCAATTTGGAAGTGGCAACTCCCCTGTTCCTCATATCCTGCATTGCTTTTAAATTTATTCAGGATTTTTTCCCTTGCCAAATAAATTTAATTTAAAAAGTGGTAATTTTGTTAAGTTCTTCAAAAAAATTTTTTGTGTAATTTAATTGGAATCATCTGAAACAAATATAAGAATTTTGGGAGAATATTCATTTTAATGGTAGCAATTCTATCCAATAGTGAGAGTTGCAGCCTGCCCCATAATTCTAAATCCTTCTTTACCTTTAGCAACAACTTATCATAATTATTTTCATAATTATTAAATATCTTTCATCTTCTTTCCTCATACGGGTTTCCTGCAGGCATATTATATCAGCATTTTGTTTAATTAGTTTTGTTAATATCCTTTTCCTTTTTAACGTCGAATTTAGGCCATTTATGTTAATTGATAGAAGTTTCTTTTCTTCTTCCATTTGCTTAATTCTGTTTCGCTCTTTGTCTCATGATAGCTCCGGTCTCTCCTAATTCTTGCTGGCTTAAGGTTCCTTCTTTTTTGTTTCTGTAGTAGCTTTGGTCTTCTTGTAAGTTTATTTCCAGTTCCTCCTTACTATTCAGATCTTCCGAACTTTCCAGTTGTTCAAAAAATTCTTGGGCTCTTTCCATGGTATCTATTTTAATTTTTCTTTCTTTCCACGAAACTAACATCCCCTCTGGGATTATCCATTTGAATACAATTCTTTTTTGATTTAAGTAAGCAGCTAAAAATTTGTAAACTCATCTTGTTTCTCTTACTCTTCTTGTGATTTATTTGAGAAACAAAATTTCTTTACCTTTATACATAATTGTTCCATCCCTAGACATCCTAAATATAATATCACAAACACTCCTTCTCGTAAAATGTATATGGACTTCTCTCGGGCATTTATGGCATCTCGCATAGTTGGTACTGACCCTGTAAACTTCGTCAAACTCTTTTAAAATATCATCTTTGTCTTTATCCAATAATCTAGCCAGTATTCCCACCATAAGTTGTTCTAGATCTTCCTTGGATTCCTCTACATTCTGAAATCTCAGGTATGTAGACACCTTGTCCATCTCAAGATAGACCAATGAGTCTTCCATTTCTTGGCTTACATTTTTTAATTCCTCGTCTGTCCTTTCAAGTTTCCTTTTGGTTCGTTCAGTCCTTTTCTCTACTTCTTTTATTGTTGCTTTGTTTTTCTCCAGGGCCTGTTGTAGTATTCCAATTTTATCTTCTACTTTGGAGATGTCCGCTTTCATTTCTAATTTAAATTTCCCCATCTCCTCCTTTAGTTCATTAATTTAGCTCTTGTCCTTTAGCTCTTGTCTCATTGTGGTTTTTTATCATTGATTCTTGTAGTTTTGCCATCGATTCTTAACGCCATCGATTGTTAGTAAAATTGATTGAATATTGGCATTCGAAATATTGGTTTGTTTTTCTACTGGTAATGTTTCTTCTATAGTTTTTTGAGCCATGGGCGAAGCTGTTGCCAGTGGAGTTGTTAGTGTTGGAGTAGCCTTCCTTCTGGTTTTCAGAGCTGTAGTAGTTGTCGAGATCATTTCTTTTAATATTTGTTTCTGTTGTTGGGTTATGTTAATTATCCCAGATTACCATTCAATATTATAACCTCTATATTAGAATTAACCAGTGTATAATTAATTAATCTACCTATCTATATTTTTTCAAATAATAAATCTAAATCAAACAAGTAATTTTATGGGTTTATATTCAATTTCTATGCAACATTATACAATGTTATACAACAATCTATATAATACATGTTTATAATAATTATAGTAAATATATAATAAATAATATAAATGGTATATCTAATCCAACTAAAATCAAGTTTTAATTCTATTCACACCATAAATTTAACTATTAGAGTATTAAATATTAAATATTAAGTCTTATGCTTATTGATTAAATGATTCATAATATTCTTAATGTTCTTACTATTTTTTTTAATATATCTAGTCAAGGTGCAATTATCCCTATTATTAGTAGATTAGTCAAATCATTTTTTTAACAATCTAATGGAATAATCAATACTTCTTATCTCAATAAGTAAATTTATAATCATTATAGAAAGGAGGGAAGAGGGAAGAGATAACACCAAAATATAAATAAAAAGAGGGGAGAGGAAAACAAAAAAGAATTAGGCAAATTTATACAAAAAGGAAAAAAGCAATAGAAAAAAGGAAAAAAGATTTCAAAGTCAGTCTTTGGTTCTTTATCTCTGATATGGATTTTTTTTTTTTTTACTCTTCAAACGTACCGGAAGTGGGGAGGTAGAAAGTGCTGAAGTCAATCAGTCACTTTTCTGAATCTTACAATCCACCTCTCTCCTTTTTAAAAAAAAAAAAAAAATGTTTCTAAGTTCAATTTTGATTTCTTCCACGTACCACCACCTGCTCAGTTAAAGCAAAATTCTCCCAAGGGTCTATTGAAAACTCTATTAAATAAATAAAGTTAAATATGCTGTTGCTGTATCCCCGAGTCTTCCAAGTGTCCTATCCCATCAGGCGCCACACTGTCCCTTTCAGTCATCCCCAATCCTCTTCCCATCATCGCTTCAATAAAGTTTATCCAAAAGAATCTATCTAATTAACAGTCAGATAAATAATTCCAAATCATCCCCAACCTTGGAGTTTTGTAAAATAATTTCTGGACCACACAGATTTCCTTTTCACTCGTCGCAATCCACACTTTCACTTCCGTCCACCGAGTCCTTTCGCCTGCGCTCCTCTCTCCTCCGCTTTTTAGCCGCTTTCTTTTCAGGCTTTCAAATGTCACTTATTCTGAAGACTATAACTTGCTGATCTTCCTCTCCACCGCTAAGTTCCCCTTGCCACACTTCTTTTATATGATCTCACAAGCTGTCACTTACTTGCTTTTTGGTATCGGTAACAGTCCGGACTTCGGAGCCTCCATTGACAGGAGGCTATCTCTTGCTCGCTGGGTTCTTGAGGGCTCCTCTTCGCTGCCAGGGGGTTGTCTTCCCCACACTGCAGCTGGAGTATCCCCCACACCGACACAAATCTCTCTGGGATTCGAGCACCTCTAAGGATCGCACCAACTGCAAGAAGAGATTAACTGAAACCGCAAATGGGCTTCTGCACCTCTACTCGTCCTTGCCTGCCACTGGAAGTCCCCCGGAGAAGTATTTATCTAATGTACTAACTTTATGATCTTTATCTGATCTTCAGACATCAGGATCATTTGATTCCACTACATAGGCAACCATTTATATCATTTCCCACACTGTGATACTTCTAGCTTTCTGCTATTACTTTGTTCACTAAGAACTAGTATTATAGAAATAAAGCTCAAAAGCTTATGTTGACAGAGCTTAAACTTTTCTTTCAGGTTCTTACACTAAAAAATAGTCCTTTGCATTAGGAGACTTCTATTTGTGTTATCTTTGCAGGTTTGAAATGCTTAAGGTGTCTATGTAGCTGAAATTCTGTTGAAATGTTTTACAACAACTAACTACATCATAACTATACAATGTCTTGCAATATACAAGTAAAACAGAATTTCTATTTTATTGAATTATCATTGACAATTCAAAATTAAAACTATATAATATAGACAGTTCTCAACTTATGGCTGCAATTGAGCCCAAAAATTTTATTGTTAAGCCAGACAATTGTTATTTGCATTTTGTTCCATTTTATAATTTACACTGCTGCCAAATGAATCACTGTAGTTGTTAAGTTAGTATTACAGTTAAATGAATCTGGCTTCCCAATAGATTTTGCTTGTCAAAAGATTGCAAAAGTGACCATATGATTCCAGCACACTGTAACCTTCATAAACACATACCAGTTGCTAAGAGTCCAAATTTTGGTCACATGAAAAACACTTTTTTGGTCACACGAAAAACACTTTTTTCATGTGAATTTTGGTCACTGAAAAACACTTTTTTCAGTGACCAAAATTCACATGAAAAAAGTGTTTTTCACTTTTTTCAAAACACTTTTTTCAGTGCTATTGCAATTTTTAACAGTCAATAAATAAATGATTTAAATTGAGGATTACCTGTACACTCTTTTCACAAAGATGGAGATAGAGTGGAAAAAACCTAATACCTGACTAGATACTTAATACATTGCATTAACTACCACCTCATGGATATACCATTGATTCTTGAATTGAAGCCAAAAAGTTATATTTAAATTAGTACATGTCAAATAAATATGCTGAGTTTTATTAAAAAAAATCCAAAACAATAGACAGGAGTGTATATACAACAGTTTGCACATCAAGGAAATTGTAATGGCAGATCTTCTGTTTTTAAAAAATATTACGCAATTTTTCAAGTACCAATTCATGCTATCCATTTTCTACAGTAGTTTACATTTTCATCACCCCACTTTCTTGTATATTTCTCTATTCATAAATATTAATACACAATTTCTGCAGGTCACTTCTCGATATCTGCTTTTTATATGCTGATTCTTGTAATTTGTGCATGTTATTTAGGTTAGTTATTTTAAAAACATCCTTCTAACCAGTTTGTAAATAATATCAACACATCATATTAACAAAAGAGATCTTTCATTCTAAATATTGCACACTTCTATAAGATACTGCTTTAATATTAAATATGTCAGAAAAACACTGCACACTACCTGTAACTGACACAGTCTTTCACACCAGCACTTAATACATTTGGAAAATATACATCCAAAAACAGTATATACAACACGTAATTCAAACAGTTCTCTTACACAAACACTTAATACATTTGGGAAATATATGGCAAAATACTCAACTTTTTATGAAAGTTAATAATCTCCAACAGTATTTTTGACAACTAAAGATGTTAAAATACTTCAAAAAAATAAAAGTTTTAATGTAGAAGATCTCAATTATTCCAAACCACTGGTTTTAAAATATTGAGTTAACATTTAAATAACCCAGAAAGTATTTTAACTTTATGGACCCATTTATGCTGCTTAATTATACCGAAAGTCAATTTCAACCCAAAACAGAATTAGTTTTAAATTTAATTATTGTAAATTATAGAAAGATTTTGTTTATAGTGGTGATAGGGAGTTTTGGACCATGGTCTTTGGTACAAATCTTTGGTAATTGCATTACTGAAGGATTATATATCCTGAATAGATAAATTTCATATGATAGAATTATGGTGCAAATTTTAAACATTGCTGATAACATATTCGACTCTAGTTTCTTACCTTCCGTGGGTAGACTAGTTGGCAGATGTGATATAATGGCTCCTTTGGTAGTTGTTAAAACCCTGTGTCTTGTTGTGGTTTGCTGTAGTGCAGTTGTGATATGAAGAGGCGTTTGATTTGTGTCTGCGTTCTCACAAATCTTATTTTTTGACTGCATAAGAAAAAATAATATGAAAAAAGGAAATAATTGATTCTGAGTTAAAGTCATTTGTCTAAGCTCTATAGATATCTAATACAACAAATGCAATAATAAGTGAACATGGAAATTTTAAATTAAGACTTTGCAAATATAAAGATCGGATTTTTTGCTGGCTGAAAGAGATTAAAATCTCATTAAACTTTGCCACTAAAGAACTGAAAAAAGAATATGGAATGAAATAGTTCATTGTATTTACTTTTTTTCTCTCAAACTAATGTTTGACTCTGAAATTAGATTGGTCCTCATGCCGATTGGTTTTTTGCAAGACCTTAAAAACATGGTTTTGTCACAGAGCCTAGGAATCTTGGTGTCTGAGCCTTGAAGTGGTTGTTCTGATTTGTGTTGTGGATTTTTATGTTAGATTATAATTGCAGATTATATGTATTCTATGCTGCTGTTTCTTTCTTTGTTTTATGCTCTTATACTGTATTTAATTATTGGTGGGCATGTACCGCTATAAGCATGAAACAAGTGGACATATAAATTACATACATACATACATACAGATTCCAGGGTTAAAATTCACTTAATTTCACTTTTGAAAAACTTCACATACACAAAATCAAGTTAAGGCTTTCCCATCAAAGGGATATCAGTGTTCTTCAACAACTTTTTCAATACTGACATCCAAGCAAACTAATAAATAAAATAATGGTATATACCAATGCTATTATTATTATTTTAGAAAAAAAAGTAAATATGTCCAATAATTGTGATATTCTTCCATCACACAATATCCAAGCTAAAAAAACTTATTTTAGTTTGGGATGGTAGTTCTGGATTTAGTTTTTCATATTCAAAACCTATGTTTAGGACACAGAGAAGAACATTTGGATTCAACACAGAGTCTCATGATGTAAGTGACAGAACAGATGTTCAGCTGCCAACAGTGATTTTCTAAGGGAGAAGGATAAATCTAAAACTTAAATACTGTTCAGAGAAGCTTTATTCTTCTAACAGGGCTGTAGTCTAAGACATCCTCTTTTTTTTAAGAATCAACTATTCATAATATAGTTATAAATATAGGATAGCTGAAATCACCTCTTCAGGGCAACCACTATCTACCCAATCTTGACGATGACGATCAAAGCCACTGGAACACCTTAAAAAATAAAAAAGAGATTAAAATCAATCAGATGCCAGTAAAATATGGATTAGATGGCTAAGGAGGGAGAAAAAGGAGAGAAAGCAACTTCACTTCTAGGCAGCTAAATCTGTATGATTAAGAGGTTATTCATTTCATTTAAAATTATTTTTGACTAAAAATGATTAATACTTTCTACAAGAATTAATTTCTATGGTTAGACAATTTGGAATGTCATTGCTTTTTGCTCTGGATAGTTAATAACCTCATTGCACTTCATAGCAAATTAAGGATTGATCCCCAATCTGTGGATTTAAAGTAATTTAATTTATTCTCTTCTGTTTTTTTCTTTATTTTCTACATTTAAAATACAGCATCTCCTTCCCATAATTCACCAAGTACATTATAGCCTTTTTTTCATTGTGGTAGATGATCAAAGACACCAAGGCATCCAAAAGATATGCCAGGTGTTGAACTCATTCTGAACATTCTCAAAGGCAATTTGAAGGAAATTCTTTGCTTTAAGATTCATTTTTCATTGCTTGTAATAATTTGTTCTAATTAACTAAAATTAATGAAGCTGGTTTTTGCAAAATACAATTTATGAGGGGTAATGAATATATTTTAAAAACAGCTGGTACAATTATTCTTCATAACAGTATAGTATGACAGAGAAATTAAAATGTTGGGCTTGGAAGCAACACCAGATTCAAATATACTATGAAGGTAAGGATGCTGGATAGCTTTGGGCCAATCATTGTCACTCTCTGACAAATTGCCCCATACATTTGTTGCTATAGGATAAAGGTGAAGGATACCAGGTATGTAGTTTCAAGCTCTTGAAAGAATGGCTGAGTATAAATCTAATAAATAAAATACGAATTACTATAAAATGAAATTGAAATCATAGAATGGCATTATGAATCAATTTATATTTTTAAATTCAGTAAATCAAGCTAAATATATTTCCAACTTCCAGTAATAAAGATTAAGCCAACAGAATTTTAAACAAGAATTATTTTATAGATGTGATTTTTTTAAATCTGTAAAAGTATTTATTTGTTTTCTTGGTTGCAAATAGTTTTCATGAAACTTGATTCTAACTGAATAGACTACCCCTTTAAAAGCAACCTTCAGAACATGCATGAGAAAAATGGGACTTCCAGCTGACATCGCAGTGAGTTTGGACATGAGGAGTGAGTCTCTGCATTCTGGACCCAAACAGACCTGTAGGGTGGTGAAGCAAAAGGGGTGCCCTGCAAGATCACGGAGAACTGCATCTCTCCTGTCTAGCCCAGAGCTTTCTACCTAAGATTTGTGCTGGAGTGGATTTCGGTGAATAGTGTGGAACTGGGTAAGAGGATTCTTTTTTACTGAAACTCAACACGAAGAGAAAGTTCAGGGGAATGATTAATTCAGAATTATTTATTAAAACAATGAATAAACACTGTGAGAAAAGTATCAAACTAGAAGGAAAAGAAAGAGAGAAAAAAACTTTTTTCTTCTTCAAAAATACAGGAAATTGGACTCCCAAACTGGAAAGATGTGGAATTGAGAAGGCATTTTAAAATGCTGGAATTATAGATTTAAAAATTAACACTGCCTTTTTATTTGAATTACAATTCAAAATAATTAAAAACACATCTACCAGTAACAATATTGTTATGAAGAGAGTGCCATCTGCTGATGAGAGATAAATATACAAGCTTGGGAATATTTCTTTGAAGATCTACTGGATTATATTCACCTACCCTAAGATCACTGGAGATTTAAATATGGGAACAAGGAAGATTTTTAATTAAAATGACCCTGAATGTTATGTTATATGATTGAACTTATACAAGTGACTTAAGGACACTTGGATAACTCCCTGGACTATTTCAATGGAACAGACTAACATAAAGAACTATGATTAGTATGCAATCTGAAGAGTAAACTCAGCTTTGAATAAAAGAATTCTTGGGCAATTGGCCCAAGTGGAATTTATTAAAACAAGACAAGATGCAATATATGGACAAAAGGAATGGAACTTTGTATGAAATGGAGCTGATGTTTCAAAACATAAAGGATATAATACAGAAAGAACACAGGGTGACTAAGGAATTAAAGATGGCATAGACCAAAAACTGGAAAATATTACACAAGGGATAATGAATAAAGACTAAGATGCTCAGTACAAGAAGAAGCCAGCAGAAGGAATGGAGGGAAAAGCAGAACTGGGAAATCAGCGAAAAGAAGACAACAAGGAGATACCAGTAACATTAACAATGTTTAAACAATATGAAATAATGAAAGATTATAACCTACTATAAATGTGTATTATTATTAAAAATATATAAACTGGATAAATGTAACAATCATGCGTAATAATATTATTTTTTTTTGTACCAAAATGTATGGCAACCAGTTGTCACATTGTTCATACATTGATTTGTATATATGTAATATGAAATAAAAAAACTCCCCCCTCCACCACAAAAAAGAATTTGCATGAGAAAAATGAAATAACTGTGCAAATAGCAATAGGATGTGTGTGCGTGTGTGTATGTGTGTGTATACTGAGTCTAAAAGCATAATTTACACAGTTCTAGACTAGCAGATACAAATTGCACATTGAATTAACTGGTGTCTTTCAGAAGGCTGGTCCACAGCATTGACATCTTAACTGAGCAGGTTCTATCGCCTTTATCCATACCACACACTTCGTCTATTCAGAAGGCTACCTTAAGATATTAAGTATATAATAAGCTTGGCTGGGAGCTACCTGGTACTGACACAAAAAGATCAGTGGTACACATGGAAAAATGGTGGCTTGTATATTCAGCTATTGATTTGCTCAGCTTTCAAGGCCTACAGGAAAAGCTTGGATTCATTCTATGATTCAGAGAATGTACAAAAAGGAAGTTAAACATGTGAATGACAGAAAAGACACTAGACTAATTTTTCAATATTGAAAATGGATCTTTTTTTTAATTAAATTTTTATTCTTTAAGAAACAAAAAATACAAAAATCTCATTTCCATTAACAGTTATTGTGTCATTGTATATACATGTTTCCTGTTTTGTGACTATACATTATTTTAATCCTTATTCTTCACCCATTTGTACACCTCTTCCACATCGAACAGTATTCTTGATCCTCTTTGCCTTTCAGTTCCATAGTGAATTTTTCTAGTTCAGCACAGTCCATTATTTTTTGAATCAGAACTTCATCTGGTGGTATTTTATCACTCTTCCAATTTTGTGCTAATGTGATTCTTGCTGCAGTTAAGATGTGTACAGTTAGGTATATTTTATCTTTACTCAAATTCCCTTTGATCATACCTAATAAAAAAGTTTCGGGTTCCAATGGATCATTATTTACTCTTGCTCCTGTTCTATCTACAAAAACTGAACTTCCTACTGAAGCAGCTAATTTTTGTTTCTTAACTGCATGGCTCAACTGTGCGAAAGGAACAGAAAAAAAATGCTTTGCAAGAATAAGTTGAAGTAGATCAATGGTCACCAACCAGTGGGCTGTGGCTGCAGCCCACTGGTGGTCCATAAGAAAATTTTGGTGGTCCGCAGAGAAATATCACCCTCAGACCATCCCCCAAAGCAATTAGCTCAGGCTGCGCAGGAACACAAGATTGCGCTGCCCACATGGCTGGCCCATGGAAACACAAGGCTTGCATCGGAACAAGAGGTTGTGAGGGGAGGGAGGAAAGAGTGGAAGGGGGGGGAACTTGCCTGGCTACCGAGCTGCTTTTTTCCGCTTATTTTTCTTCTAAGCAGGTTAGGAATGTGGATGTGTTGGAGGGTGTGCATGTATATGTGAAGAATCTCTGTGTTAGATCGGATATCTCTCTCCCCCTCCCAAACAGAGCTGAAAAATAGGAATGAGGCTGCTTGGAGAGTGTGTAAGGGATCTCTGTGTTAGATCAGATTTCTCTCCCCCCCCCCCAACGAAGATCAAAAGCAGGAATGTGGCTGCTTTGGAGGACGTGATATGTGTGTGGGATCTCTCTCTCTCTCTCTCTCCCTGTATGTGTGTGTGTGTGTGTGTGTGTGTGTGTGTGTGTGTGTGTGTGTGAGAGAGAGAGAGAGAGAGAGAGAGGTTAGAACAGATCTCTTCCTCCCTCCCTCCCTCCTACCAACGTCAGCAAGCCACCATCAGTCAAAATTCATATTAGTGGTTCCCAGGATTTAAAATTATGAGTTTGGTGTCCCTGAGGTCCAAAAGGTTGGTAACCGCTGAAGTAGATGACCCCAAAGAAGGAAATGGTTTTAGGAAACCTGCTTGTTTAACATTCACTGTTTATGCACTGGTGGGCCTAAATAGATCTTTGAAATGCTGCTTTAGAGAAGCAAGATGGCTTTGAAGGTATCCAAATGCAGCTATCTGCAAAATGTTTCCAAGGCATATGTCATAGACCCATCAGTCACGGAGCATATAGTCATTCTTGCGTCTCCAATTTATGATTCCACAAGCTATCATTACAATGCATTTTCTACTTAGAACAGAACATTTAATAAGCCTTTCCATTTACTGGCACAGTGATAATTCCCCATTGCCATGAAAACACCATGACAGATTTGATTAGTGATGCCACTTGTACCATCTGTCAACATAGCTGCTTTATAACAATTTCATTCTCAAAGGATGACCAAGTTTGCTCCTGGTAAAGCAATTAACAGACCACATTCTAGGATATGAGAAAATAACCTTCTTTGAGATGAACAGAAAATCCTCTGCTTTTCTGTTTATAGGGAACACAGAAAATGAAATTTTGGAATTCGCAGTAGGATACAAGAAATGTTTACAGACTGTGATAGTTTGATTTGGCTAGTGGCTCTTAGTGGAGCACTACAGGGAACAGAGTTGATGTCTTCCAGAATGGTGAATGTGAGAGACAAAATGAAGTTGTAAATAATCCTTGTAGGGGTTATTTGTTCCTATTCATAGTACAAAGAAAAGAGCTGGGTGTCTTTATTTACTAAACTACCTAAAAGTTCTTGCCTTCCAGTTTTAGAGAGAGCAGAAGAGACATGTCAACAAATGTGTTCTGTATAAATAATAGTAGACTCCAAATACTTCATTCCGATTGGTTAACAAAACCTAAAAGGGGATTGGTTCAATCCACGAAACTGCCCAAGGGCGGCAAAACCAAATGCTTGTCATTGGCTACAAGCTGGCAGACAGAAACATATAAAAGGGCTGTCGCGGCTTGAGCCAATGTTCCGTTTCTTCTCTGTGTTAACAAATAAAGACTTTGTTGTTGGAACCCGGAATACCTTGCGTTTTTCCGGACGGAACACTGGCGACGAAGGTGGGATTGTCCTAAACGCGAGACCGAGCACGCGGCGACAAATACATCCAGACGAAAAACAATGACTGGAAACAACGCGCCGCCCGCACCTTTCAATCCCAATGAAGAGGATTGGGAATCCTATGTAGACTGTTTCCAGATGTATTTGGAAAGCAATGAGATGGAAGAGATCTCAGATCAGTGTAAGAGGGCTGTTAACACTGCGGACCCACAGTCTTCAAGATGGCCAAGGCTTTAGCGAAGCCCCGAGATGTTGAACAATTAATGTGGCCAGAACTCCAAAGAATGCTTAAGGCTCACTACGCCCCGATGGTATCAAATCTTATCAAGTGGCACGAATTTTACCGAAGAGACCAGAGGGAAAGTGAGACCATCGCTGACTTTGTAGCAGCCCTCCAAATAGGGGGAGAGTGCGAGTTCTTAAATTTAGATGAAGCAATGTGGGATCGAGTAGTGTTGGGTTTAAGAGACTCAAATGCACAGAGCAAGCTGCTAAATAAATCTAACATAACTGTAGCTGAAGCCATCGCAGAAGCCAAAGCCGCTGAAGCCGCGAAAAAATCGGCTGTCAAAATGAAGCAAATGAATGCGAGCGGCGATGACACGAGCCTGGCCAGAGGAAAGAAACAATCTCCCACCACCACTCACCATGAAGATTTTGACGAGACATCAGAATCAGGGGAGGAAGACGATGAGGTCCACCGCCTATACGCCAACAAGAAAGAGTGCGAAAAAAGGAATTGGCGGGAATGCGTTGGCTGCAGAGGAAACCATCCTCGAGCCGAGTGCAGGTTTCTTGATGCCATTTGCAGAGCTTGCAAGAAACGAGGGCATATTGAGAAAGTCTGCAGGAACAAAAAGAATTACAGCCCAAATAGACGCAGCAACTCTCCCGCACAAGCTGAGCCAAAACAAACTGAGAGAAAGTGGCAGTGGAACAAGAGAGCCACTAACTGAGAGAATACACATCAGACCTTCACTATAGGAAGCGCTCAGACGGAAAGCGGGAAGAAAGTAAAAATAATTGTAAAAATAGAAGGGAAGCCCTGCGAATGGAAGTAGACTCTGGATCTTTCCTATCGATGGTATCATGGGACACCATCAAACAACTAGTCCCAGATATCAAACTCAAAGAACTCCAGAGACAAAATTTAACCCTCAAGGACTACCAGGGAAACCGAATTCCTGTAGTTGGCCTAGGACACTTCCGAGTCGCCTACAAACAACACATTGAAGTACTACCGCTGACAATAGTCGACCGAGACCGATCAAGCCTCCTAGGCATTGAATGGTTCGCACCATTGGGCATCGGGATGACCGGAGTAGACAGGGTGGCCGCAACCGACTGGGAAGAAAACCTAATCCAAGAGTTCCAGGACGTTTTTGACGGCTGCCTTGGCAAGTACCGGGAAACCCCTATTTCCTTTAGTCTAGACCCCAAAGTAACCCTGAGGAGACTAAAGGCCAGACGAGTTCCTTTTGCTCTAAAAGCAAAGAAAGAGGAACAGCTAAATAAATTAATAGCCCAAGGGGTGTTAGAGCCTGTGGACCATGCTAAGTGGGAAACGCCAATCGTAACACCAATTAAACCAGATGGGTCGGTTCGAATCTATGGTGACTACAAGGCTACACTGAACCATGCATTACAACGAAGCGCATACCCGGTGCCAGTCGTACAGCACTTATTACATTCTCTTGGGGGAGGAAAATTTTTTGCTAAACTTGATCTGGCGCAAGCTTATCAACAGCTCCCAGTAGACCCCTCAACAGCTGAAGCACAAACCATAGTTACACACAAAGGGGCCTTCAAATGCAACAGACTCCAATTTGGAGTAAGTGTAGCCCCAGGCGTATTCCAGAGCCTCATGGAACGCCTTCTGAATGGTATAAAAGGGGTCGTGCCATACTTTGATGACGTCCTAATTTCGGCCAAAGATGCGACCCAGCTTAGAGAAAGACTTAAAGAAGTACTAGCTAAATTCAGAGAATCTGGTCTCAAAGTAAAAAAAGAAAAGTGCTGTCTAAGGATGGATAGCGTCGAATTCCTGGGCTATTTAATAGACAGAGAGGGTATACACCCTACCGACAAAAAAGTTAAAGCTATTAAAGACTCACCAGAACCAAGGAACAAAACCGAACTACAGGCATTTCTGGGACTGATAAATTTTTATAATGTATTCCTACCCCGCAAGGCGACAATAGCGGAACCATTACACCGACTACTGGACAAAAAAGCAATTTGGACTTGGGGTTATAGAGAAAAGAAAGCCTTCCAAAAAATAAAAAACTTGTTAACATCGAACACCATTCTTATTCAATTTAGCAACACATTACCATTGATGGTGACCTGCGACGCCTCGCCATTCGGAGTTGGTGCCATCCTGAGCCACCAATTGCCGGATGGGAGAGAGGTACCCGTCACATACTATTCAAAGACCCTGTCCAAAACCGAGCGAAATTACAGTCAATTGGACAGAGAAGCTCTGGCAATCATCGCCGGAGTGAAACGTTTCCATGAGTACCTATATGGAAGAACATTTCAAATAGTAACGGACCACAAATCGCTACTAGGAATCTTGGCGGGAAAAAAGCCCACACAGAATATTTTGTTCCCACGAATGACTGGATGGTCAGAATTCCTAGCAGCCTACTCCTCTGACACATCACCCAGGGAAACAAATTTCCCATGCAGACGCTTTGAGCAGAGCACCATTACCATCCACAGAGGAAGACCCGGCACCAACGATGACCACATTGCAGATAGAGACTTGCCCCGATCTACCCATATCTGCGAATGATGTCTCCAGAGCCACCACAAGAGACCCATTGACTGGCCGCGTACTAAACTGGGTAGGTAAAGGCTGGCCGGAGAACCAAAAAACTGAGACTTTTAAACCTTTCCGGACCAGACAAACTGAACTCTCAATCCAAAAAGGTTATTTATTGTGGGGTGATCGGGTAATTATTCCTAACAAATTGCAAACTAAGGTACTGGGTATGCTTCACGAAGGCCACCCGGGAATAGTTAAAATGAAAAGCCTCGCTAGAAGCTATGTCTGGTGGCCGGGTATAGATAGGGACATCGAATACTGGGTGAACTCTTGCAACAAATGCCAAAGAATCAGGCCTTCCCTGCCAAAAGCACCCATAAGGGACTGGGAAACCCCAAGAGGCCCCTGATCACGAATCCACATCGATTTTGCGGGTCCTACCAAGGGGCATAATTTCCTGATTGTCGTAGATGCATACTCTAATTGGTTGGAGGTTAAAATTATGCCATCTACGACAACAGAAACCGTTATAAAACAACTTGACAAACTCTTTGCAACCCATGGCCTACCATGACGTCCTAGTGTCCGACAATGGGCCACAATTAACCAGTCTCCAATTCGAGCAATACCTAGCCTCCCTTGGTATAAGACATGCCCTAACCGCGCCGGCCCACCCGGCTGCAAATGGTAGGGCAGAGAGAATGGTCAGGTTTACCAAGGAGGGTTTAGAAAAACTGGACACTGGGGATGTCCAAAATAAAATAAACCGACTACTCACCCTCCAACACATCACACCCAGTACTACAACTAACAAAACCCCGGCAGAATTACTTATGGGAAGGAAACTAAGGTCACAACTAGACAGATTGCACTCAAACTATACACCAGAAAAAAACCCCGACTCCTCCACCCGTTTCAGGACTTTTGCAATAGGCGACCTAGTTTATGCAAAAAATTTTACCGGAGACCCATTATGGCTACCCGGACAAATCACACAAATAACAGGCCCCCGGTCCTACCGACTAATGGTAGACGATGGCAGGGAATGGAAGCGGCACATAGACAAGCTTCGGTCCCGAAACATAGAAAGAAGTCCAAACACACAACCAGAAGTATTAAAAAACGATGAAATTCAAACCAAGGAGGGGGGGGGAAATACGAGAAATGAATAAAGAACTGTTTAAATTAAACTCCAAAAACAATAACAATAAAAAAGAGCAAATAAGAGACTCACTGTTTGAAGAAAGTTGCGAGAAGAGTCCATCCGAAGGGGCCAGCCAGGCCAGCTCGACCTGCCCGGAGGAAACGGGAGGGAGCGGCAAAACCGCCGGCCTAAGAAACTCAGGTGGCAGTAAAATGGCTGACTCACCCTTCCAGACGGTTCCATGGAGAAAGACTGGAGAAACAGCAACCCCATCCAAACCGGTCGAAGTCTCCGACAGAAATGAACCGCGCAAGTCCAGTCGAATCAAAAGAAGCCCCACCTACCTGCGTGACTACGTCACTACGTAGGACTGAACTAAGAGGGGAGGGGTGTTCTGTATAAATAATAGTAGACTCCAAATACTTCATTCCGATTGGTTAACAAAACCTAAAAGGGGATTGGTTTAATAGGAACCAATCCACGAAGCTGCCCAAGGGCGGCAAAACCAAATGCTTGTCATTGGCTACAAGCCGGCAGACAGAAACATATAAAAGGGCTATCACGGCTTGAGCCAATATTCCGTTTCTTCTCTGTGTTAACAAATAAAGACTTTGTTGTTGGAACCCGGTCTACCTCGCCTTTTTCTGGATGGAACAAAATGTTAATCCAAAATCAAGAAGCTTTTAAAAGGGGTCTGCCAAATTAAAATGCTTATAGCTTATAGTGAAAAATAGAACTACAGCAAAATCATTTGTTGTGTTGATACTAGTCTTCTTTGCCTGTATTTAGAATGATGCCCCTGACTTCTCTTATTCTAATTTCTATTCTTCTTATTCTACTTTATAAATTCATGTATGTTAGATCAGGTTGAAAAATAGAAATTTCATAATGGAGTGGATGGGTGGATAGCTATTTGTGCTGGACTCTGTGCATTGCATTGGCTCTGGGAAACTCAATTTTTATCACTGAAATTAAGCAGCAAGCTTATTCTATCCATTTTATCAACATGTAGGAAATAAACCAAAGTTTATTTTACTAAATATTTTTATTACTAAATTTTATTACTTTATTACTAAATATTTTCTGAATAATTTAGATATGTAAAATTTACAATTTGAATCATACTCACTTAGCACTGAAAAAATTCTCTTATATAACACTAGGAATGTAATTTTTTATGTTTCTTGCTGGAAAGTGGCCATCATCAATGGAACTGCTCCTGGCAAGCAAAACTACAGGAATTGACTATTATGAGAATTATGACATTGCTAATTGTTTCAATGACAACTCAATAAATGAATTTTATTGTCAATTTAGCCTCATGTTTGTTTTAAGGCTAGGTCACACTGGCCGACGGATGGAAAACATATGCAAAAAGGACACAGCGGATGAGCAAAATTTTGGGGGTGGCTTCATCCGTTGTTATCTGCTCTCAAAAGTGGCAAAAATTCGTATAAACAGAACAGACAACAACGGAAAGGAACGGACAAGGGGTAGTACATAGCGAGTATGGTAAGTGGATGTTCGTAGGAAGCCTAGCGGATGGAAGCGGATGGAAGCGGATGACACATCCACAGGGCTTCCGGGGGAGAATAGTGAAGCGGACACATAGCAGAAGGACAGATGCGTAGCGGATGATGCAGATGCATCACAGGCGCCTATAGGATGCATAGCGGATGCATAGTGGATGCGTAGCAGACATAAAGCGTTCACTGAGCATGTGGGGAGTATGAATTGCGTCAGCTCCATGGATATAAAAGGATGCAGCTTGCAAGCAGTCATCATTCAAAGGGAAGATGTGCTGCCACAGACATCTTCGAATAACACCATGGTTCGTCAGTCAGGGAAGAAGAGGAAGCCGGTGCCTAATTGTGCCAGCCCTGGCAAGAAGGACAGAACCACCATCCCACCCACTGGCACTGACTCTGAAGCTGCTGGTGCTTCTTCTTCTGCTGCTGCTGCTTCTCCTGCTGGAGCTGCTGGTACTTCTCCTGCTACTAGTGCTGCTGGTGCTTCTCCTGCTGCTGGTACTGCTGGTGCTTATCCTGCTGGTGCTGCTGCTGCTGCTGCTGCTGTGGTGGACCAGTCCCAAGACCCTCAAAGCCCTGCTGCTGAAGGCCCTGCCAGAGGGAGGAAGAGGCAAGGCAAGGAGAAGGGAGAGAGGAAACAGTACTCCATTTCCGAGGACCATGAGGAGGAGGTGCTGGAATGGCTGAGGGAAAACAAGTACTTCTGGAGAAAGGGCCACAGACTCTATCGTGACACCAAGAGAAAGCAGGCAGTGTGTGGAGAGACAAGGCAGAGAGCCTGGGCTACACTTCAGATGTACTCCTGGGATGGTGGAAGCACATGCACACCTGGGATGGCAAGCTGCACCTGAAGAAATCTGGCCAGGCCGCTGTCAAGCTCACTGACCGGAAGATGTACATCATGGCCAAGTGCAGCTTCCTGGAGGGTGAGGTCCACCACCGAGGAGCAGCCCCTCTGTCAACCCTCTCCCTCAGACAGCCCACAGACAGCCACTCCTCTTCCAGCCAGGAGACAGCTACCATGTCCAGGCAGGTGTCTTTGGAGGGCTCCACAGCAGAGACCCCCCGACAGGTACACTCCCCATGCCAGAGAATGTGGAGAATCCCGTCTCAAATGGAGCAAGAAGAAGCAGCAGCCAGAGATCAACCCATCCCCAGCTCCACCTTCACAGAAAGCAGGCAGAGAGGCAGACTGGAGGGCCAGAGCCACACTGTCCTACTGGAGATCAGGGACACAATCAAAACCAGCACAGATCTTCTCTCTCAGCTGGTCCACAGTGATATACCATCCTCGAACCACAAGCCCTTCATCACGTACGTGAGCCAGACCCTCATGGACCTGCCAAGGCCCAGTACTAGGTGATGAAGGAGAAGATCACAGCACTGCCTGCACCACCCTCTAGGCCCAGCTGAACCTGCTCCGACCAACTCCAGGACTGCTCCTCCACCCCAGGCGATGTCACAGCCCTTCCACAGCTTTCAACAGTCCCTCACCTACCAAGGCTACGAGTACCAGGACTACCCACAGCAGAGGCAGCCCTTCCCAGTCCAGGTCCAGGTTCATCGGATGCCACAGATGCCACTCCTCACCCAGCTGCAGACCAGACAGCCCCACTACACTCCTTCCTCCACCCCACAGCCAAGCCCCTCAACAGAAAATCTGTCAACAGTACTGTGCCTGACATCCCAGGTCCTTGAGGAAGGGCCTCTCAACCTCATGGGACTGAGTCAGCTACCTGAGAGCTTCCTGAACACACCATCCCGTTGTACTCTCAGGGCCAGGTACCCCAATGACGCCTCAGACCAGCACTCCAGCCACAGACACCTCCACAGGCCCTGGCCGCTTGACAGCTGAGACCATGGCCTTGCCTCAGAGTGACTGAGAATAGTGCCAGAGACTGAGTTGTTACCTGTTCACTTTATCTTTGCTTAAAGACACTTTACTTGGTTCATTTTGCTTTTTTAATAAAGTCATACAGTTTACTTAAGATAGTTGTTAATAAAGGTTATCTTTGCTTCACACACTTGGTTCATTTTTCACTTAATAAAGTAAGTGAAAACTTTGAAAAAAGGATTAAGCCTTTGCATGCTTGTGGGATAGGTAAGGATAGTTGTGGAATGGGTAAGGATAGCTGTGGGATGGGTAAGGATAGTTGTGGGATGGGTAAGGATAGCTGTGGGATTGATAAACCTCCAGTGCAAGCATAGTGGGACTGTATGGTCCACCCTCCCAGCTACCACACATACCTTTGGAATGGGTAATAGCTGTGGGATGGGTAAGGATACCTTTGGAATGGGTAATAGCTGTGGGATGGGCAGGGATACCTTTGGGATGGGTAATAGCATTGGGATGGGTAAGGATACCTTTGGGATGGGTAATAGCTGTGGGATGGGCAGGGATACCT
>BLBF01000094.1:1234076-1245847 GCA_015471245.1 Laticauda colubrina | reverse complement strand
GGGATGGGCAGGGATACCTTTGGGATGGGTAATAGCTGTGGGATGGGTTAGGATACCTGTGGGATGGGTGAGGATAGCAGTGGGATAAATAAGCCTCCAGTGCAAGCATAGTGGGACTGTATGGTCCACCCTCCCAGGTGCCACACCTATGGCCCTTTATTATCAATACAATGTAATCATTCATCCACACATTTCAACATAAACACAACTCTTTATTTAATGCCCTTTTCATTGTAGGCCCACGCTACATACATGGCCCAATCTCATCAGTGTGATGAGACAGGCTGAAGGAAGCATCCATTAAGCATCTATCATCCTGTCTTGCCACTCCACTGCTCCAGCTGGGGAGTTGCATCTGTGTTTCAGGAGGGTGCGCTGCTTCTTCCCTTCACGTAAAGCTCTGTTGGGGCCTTGTTCATCCACAGTGTCTAGCAGGTTACGTCCTTGCCTCCATTCCCCAGGCTCCATGTCCCCATTCCCTTGTTGATGGTCCACAAGCCTGTTCTGCAAGACTGGGTAGCGGGTGCGCATGAGATTTTGCAGGATGAAGCAAGCTTCCACAATGCTCCTTACAGTCCCTGGGTGATGCTGCATGGTGGTGAGAAGTATCTGGAACCTGTTGGCCAGGATGCCAAAGGCGTTCTCCACCACCAGTCTTGCCCTGGATAGCCTGAAGTTGAACATCCTCTCTTCACGGGTGAATTATCTGGAACTGTAGGGCTTCATGAGGTAGGTTCTGAGGGAGAAGGTGTCATCACCAACAATGAAGTAGGGCACATCTTGTGTGTCATTGAATAGGAGGTCTGGATCTGGAAAACCCATGATGAGGTTGCGTTCCAGCCCATCCTTGAGGTCACTTGCGTTGTATACCTGGCCATCTGAAGCAGACCCGTTGCCTGAAGCATCAATGTACATGAACTTGTAGTCAGCATCAACCATGGCAAAGAGAATGATACTCAAGAAGCCCTTGTAGTTGTGATAAGAGAACCCTGAGTTGGCTTGAGCTTTGCAGGCCACGTTCTTCCCATCTATGGCTCCAACGGTGTGGGGAAAGTTCCACCTCTGATAACACTGTTCTGCAACTTTCCTCCAGCCTTCTTCAGTGGTGGGGCACTGGAGGAGCTCCTCCACGTATTCTTCGATGATGGCCTGAACCACTTCTCTGACCACTTTGCTGATGGTGTTGTGTGGCATCCTCCATGCATACTGCATGTTTCTGTGTGTGGTTCCAGAGGCCACGTGGCGCAGAGTCAGTGCCACCTTCAGTCCAGGGTCCAGGTTGGGATGGAAGTTGGTGCTCAGCTTGGTCAACCTGGGTCTCAGATGCTCAACAAGTTCCTCAAACATGGCTGGTGGCATCCTCATGAAGTGCTGGATGAGTGTCTTCATTCCTCAGCTCCACCATCAGCTTGTCATACAGTCCAAACTCCACTCTTCTCCCGATCCATCATAGGACTTACACAGCTCTTGGATGTCTCCTTCTTCTCCTTGCGTAGAAAAGATGAAACAGTCTGAACAGGGCTTGGTTCTGGTGTTGAATGATGGCAGCTACCATAAGGAGTGTGTGATGATCCATGGTGGAGATCAATGGATGATGTGAAAGAGCAAGACCATAGGTGAAGAGGTCTGTACACCATGGCTGCTGGACTGATAGTGAGATCCAGGTGATTTCCTCCCCCTTTTTATAGGAAATATCGGTTTTCTGCTAGGTGTCCTTCCACATACCCTAGGCATACTCCAGACATCCTAAATATCCGAGATACATCCCATATACAAATGTTTTGTCCGTTTTAATGCTTTATGTACATCCGCTTACATCCTTTCTATTTCCGTGCCGCTGTGTGGACGTTCTGTGTACCTTTCGCTCCCTCTCTCTTTCCGCTTTCAGCTGCAGCGGATGTGAGTTGAGGGGATGTCCAGAGGATGCCGAGAGGATACAGTGGATGTGTAACAGATGACAACGGACGTAGAATGTTTGTTGCCCGTATGTATCATGGATGTATATCGTACACGGCGGAAAGTTCATCTGCTCAAAAAGTTTTGTGCCGCTCAAAACTTTTTGAGCGGATGAAATAGCAGTAGATGGATGTTTGATGGATAGAGCATATGAAACAGTGAGTACACAATGGATGCATCGCGTTTTCAAATGGATGGCAACTTTTTTGTCCGTTTTACATCCTCTTTGCATCCATTGGTGCAGTGGGACATGGGCTTTAATACGTACTCTTTCTTGCACTAAGATCCAAAAACTACCATGTTTAAGGAAGGAATCTTGTATTTGAATTATGAGTTATTGTTGTATGGTTATTCATGACTACTGAAACCTATAAACAGAGGCTGTTTCAGTAAATGAGAATGCCAGTGGAATTTTGCAATACTGTATACTGTATACAATTCTGTATATGCAATATGAATTACTGTGATTAAAAAACAAAATTCCATTTTTGTTCTTGATTTTTAATTTTTCCTTACGAGAAGATGTAAACCTACTTAGCATTTCTTTCAGTGAGAATGCTTCTGTGGAATTTATTTATGCATAAATATACAAAGGATTTTAGCCTAAATGATAAAATTATATTAAGGATTTCATAGCTGATACATTTTTTTTCATCATATGACACCTAGATTGTTAGATGTTTTGGACCATCATTCCTATAAGTCGAAGAACACAATTAATAATAAATGACAAAATGAGTGGTTGTTCAAAACATGACGGGGCCACAAACTGAGGAAGAATGAATAGTTTGTGCAATACTTCTTATGTTTTTGGAATAATATTTATGATTTATGACAGCTATTGTTCTGTTACAAATAATTGTCAAAGAAAGTGCCAATGTTTGGCTGACCTTGACTGGCCTTGGAATATGTCAAGCAGAATCAGACTCAGTTAAGATTTTGATGAAAGACTAGAGCAAGGGTGTCAAACTCATGTGATCACAGAGGCATCATGTGATATATTGGGACTTTTTCTCTTTTCGCTAAACCATGACCAGCACCAGGTCGCAATTCAGCAGGTTCTGACCAATTCTGATGAACCGGTAGTGGAAATTTTGAGTAGTTTGGAGAACCGGCAAATACCACCTCTGACTGGAGTTTTTACAGTATCCTTCCTCTGCCACTCCCACCAAGCCACACCCACAGAACCGGTAGTAAAAAATTTGAATCCCACCACTGGCCAGCATGTGACACATTCAACCCATGGCCGAGAGGTTGACAGCCCTGGACTAGAGGGATACAGAATGGACATTCTTTCAAGGAAGATTGGTATTGAGAATCATTCCATTTTGTTTTCATAACAACCCAGTAAAGTATACCAAGTGAACAGTATCTCAGAACTGGCTCTCCCCAATTTCAGTTCACCAAACTGTATGCTATATTCCTTTAAAATCAGCAATAAGCAGTAGAGACCAAAGTGAAAAAAATCATTTTAGTGGAATTCTGAAGATCTTTTAGTTAGCAAAAAAACAAAAACAAAAACCAGAAATGTCACCTCAGCTTTAACTCTTTAACTTGCCTTATTACTATTTGCTATGACCCTTAGAAATAGTACAGTGTACTGGATTCCCCTCATGTCTCACATAAAAGAAAGGTCTCATACTTTTTTGAAGACAATTACTGTCTACAATAATCAGCCAAAATTATAAGTAGTTATTTGCAATCCAGTATTACAATAACTGGACCTAAGATTTCTGACCTTCCCCTCCACCATAGAGAGCCCTGGCCAAGGCAGCTTTCCAGTCAGATACCATTTTTTTTGTAACTGAGTGATTATTTTGTCTCCTAGCACCTTAAAAGAAAGAAAAATGTTGCTTACTAGAAAATCTGTTCATTTAGGTTGCAAAAGAAGATGGCTGGATATTTTAGCTCCTTCAAAAGTCTTAATTATGATACATACCTTTCTTAATGTGCCAGAGGGAAACCTGTTCTACAATTGAATACCTGGTTATCTGGGAGTAGGTCTCATTTTCATGTAGTTTCTGATTCTGGATTATGTAACACATACTGTATGTGAAGTTCACTTATGCCATTTGATCAGCATTGTTAGGGATAACATTGTTCACCCTAACTGTTTTAGGTGAAATACTAACTATAAATCATAGTTAGTGTATGCAGCTTTAACTGTAAAATAGCAACTGTGGGTGTGGTTATGAAAACCATATAAAAGTAGCAAGGCTACAGCTTGCTCTCTCTCTCTCTGACTTTGATGATCCCTGATTACTGCTTGGAAGCAAGACTGCATTGCTCGAACGGGAGAGACAACAACGGACTGATTTATGTGAACTGACAATAGGATATTCTACATGGACTTTGCTAACTGAATATCCCTGAATGGACTGACTACATGGTAAATGAATATTGGACTGTTTTTGACTATGCTATAAACTTATACTGGAATAAAATATATTCTTGATAGCACAAGCGTATCTGTTATTTTTACTGTATGTTAATAAATATACAAGCTTAGCTCACTCATTTATCTGTGTGCCTATCTGATTAACGCTGCACATTCTGTTTAGCTTGTCTACCTAACCATGGTTGGGGAACCCAGGCTTAACAAGCATATTTTAAAACTGCAGTTTATTACATTTAGATTTGTATGTAATTCTATATGTATGTAATTAGTTTCCCAATGTGGTGTATTTTAACTTCAGAATTCCAATCCATTACAAACATTGTCTCAATAATTCCCAACTATTACAGGAAATCTGCTTTATGCAATTTCAGTTCATATAATTTAACTACAATATGTCTGTTGGCTTCCCAGGCTGCATCAGGCCCTTACCTATAAACCATCGAGTAGGCATGTTGTTTTTATTTGTATAAGCCAACATCACAAATTGCTCTACACCTGTCTTGGATCAATTCCAAACACAGATTTATGATGCTGGGAAGAGATAGTTGATTTTCAAATGCACATTCCAATTTGATGTAAAAGCTATATATTTTCCACAACAGGATCTAAAAATACAAGAGCATATATTTTACTGACATTGCAATTCATTAAAGCAGTACCATTTGGAATTAGGAATTAAACACACAAATGTAAAAACATCACTATTATTCATTTTTGGATTTTTTTAGTTCTTAATCTAGTTATTAACAATTGTTCATACACTTTTCAATTGCAGAATAGTGAACTCTATGAAAATTAAAATTTAAAGCACCCAGCATGTATTGAGAATATTGGATGTAATTTTCTGGACCTTGTTGACTATGTGTATGTCATCAATAAAATAAAACCACCCTGAAATGGAATAAAACAGATTCATTTTGACAAAAGTTGATTCAATTAAATTATTTTATCAAAGTTGAGGTAAAAGCAGCACTATTAATATAAGATTCTGTGGAATGAATACTTGCTAATGCATTAACTAATATGGATGGGTATATATGCAAGGCTTGGGATGAGGAGATCTGGGATGTAGAATTTTTTTGGGGGATAATTTCATGTTGGTCCCTACATCGAATGGCTACATCTGTTCCTCCAGCAACAGTGTCAATTTTTTTATTTTATTTATTTTTATTCTGTGATTCTCCCAACTGAATCCTGTCACTTTTAATCTCGAGAAGTGATCTCCAATCTGAAAATAAGGAATAATAAAATAAGTGAACACTAATATATTCACTGACGTTACTTATTTTCACTTTTACTGGACTAATCAACATCACTATTCTGAGGAAGAGCAATGAATTCATCTAGCATTTACAACCCTATGCCAAAAAGAAGAGTGAGAAGTTGCATTAGCATGTATTTGCCACAAGAGGGACCAACTGATGGAAGTTTGGCAATTATATCTTCATTACACCCCCCTTGTGAACATAACTGATGTCTCAAATTTTATTTTATTTTTCCAGATAATTGAAAGTGAACTTTCTCATTTTATCAATGGGGAGAGAAGATCCAGCATCAAAGACAAGAAGTACTGTCCTTCTCAGCAAGCATTTATTTTTGTTAGGTTTGCAGCTGTATTTCTCTATTAAATGCATACCCAGGCTTTCATTCAGAAGATATACATAATACTATTACTCCATTTTGCCCCTCAACTATTATATTTATTTGTTTGTTTGTTTGTTTGATTTGTCAATCGCTCACAAGATAATAGGTATAAGTATATACATAGTTATGAATACATGAAATGGATACATAAGAAAATAAAAGAAACAATAGGACAGTGCCAGTAGGCATGTTGGTGTGGTTATGCATGCCCCCTACAGACCTCTTAGGAAAGGGGTGAGGTCAATAGTAGACAGTCTAAGGTTAAAATTTTTGGGGTTTGGGGAAGAAACCAGAGTCAGGTAGAGTATTCCAGACATTGACCACTCTGTTGTTGAAGTCGTATTTCCTGCAATCAACTTTGGTGTGGTTAACCTTGAGTTTGTATCTATTGTGTGCTCTTGTGTTGTGATGGTTGAAGCTGAAGTATTCATTGACAAGTAAGAGATTGCAATGTACACTGCTCAAAAAAATAAAGGGAACACAAAAATAAGACATCCTAGGTCTGAATGAATGAAATATTCTTATTAAATACTTTGTTCATTACATAGTTGAATGTGCTAACAAAATCACACAAAAATTATCAATGGAAATCAAATTTAGTAATCCATGGAGGTCTGGATTTGGAGTTACACTCAAAATTAAAGTGGAAAAAAACACTACAGGCTGATCCAACTTTGATGTAATGTCCTTCAAACAAGTCAAAATGAGGCTCAGTCGTGTGTGTGGCCTCCACGTTCCTGTATGACTTCCCTACAACTCCTGGGCATGCTCCTGATGAGTTGGCGGATGGTCTCCTGAGGGATATCATCCCACACGTGGACTAAAGCATCCCCCAACTCCTGGCCAGTCTGTGGTACAACGTGGCGTTGGTGGATGGAGTGAGACATGATGTCCCAGATGTGCTTAATTGAATTCAGGTCTGGGGAACGGGCAGGCCAGTCCATAGCATCAATGTCTTCGTCTTGCAGGAACTGCTGACACACTCCAGCCACATGAGGTCTAGCATTGTCTTGCATTAGGAGGAACCCAGGGCCAACCGCACCAGCATATGGTCTCACAAATGGTCTGAGGATCTCATCTCGGTACCTAATGGCAGTCAGGCTACCTCTTGCAAGCACATGGAGGGCTGTGTGGCCCCCTAAAGAAATGCCACCCCACACCATTACTGATCCACTGCCAAACCGGTCATGCTGGAGGGTGTTGCAGGCAGCAGAACGTTCTCCATGGCATCTCCAGACCCTGTCATGTCTGTTACATATGCTCAGTGTGAACTTGCTTTCATCTGTGAAGAGCACAGGGCGCCAGTGGTGAATTTGCCAATCTTGATGTTTTCTGGCAAATGCCAAACGTCCTGCAGGGCTGTAAGCACAAGCCCCACCTGTGGACATTGGGCCCTCATACAACCCTCATGGAGTCTGTTTCTGACTGTTTGAGCAGCCACATGCACATTTGTGGCCTGCTGGAGGTCATTTTGCAGGGCTCTGGCAGTGCTCCTCCTGTCCCTCCATGCACAAAGGTGCAGGTAGCGGTCCTGATGCTGGGTTGTTTCCCTCCTACGGCCTCCTTCCTGTCTCCTGATGGACTGGCCTGTCTCCTCTATGCTCTATAGCGCCTCTATGCTCTGGACACTATGCTGACATACACAGCAAACCTTCTTGCCACAGCTCGCATTGAAGTGCCACTCTGGATGAGCTGCACTATCTGAGCCACTTGTATGGGTTGTAGACTCTGTCTCAAGCTACCACTAGAGTGAAAGCACTACCAGCATTCAAAAGTGACCAAACCATCAGCCAGAAAGCAAAGGGACTGAGAAGTGGTCTGTGGTAAACGCCTGCAGAGCCACTCCTTTATTGGGGATGTCTTGCTAACTGCCTATGGCTTCCATCTGTTGTCTATTCCATTGCAAAACAGCATGTGAAATTGATTGTCAATCAATGTTGCTACCTAAGTGGACAGTTTGATTTCACAGAAGTGTGATTGATTTGGAGTTACATTGTGTTGTTTAAGTGTTCCCTTTATTTTTTTGAGCAGAGTATGATTTTATATACCATACTTGGATCAAACTGAAGATGGCATGATTCAAGGTTTTCTAGGTCTAGAATTTCAAGTCTGCTGGCATAATATACAAGTAGTTCTTTAATTATAACCACATTTGGGAATGAAATTTTATTTGCTAAGTGATGTGGTTGTCAAGCAAATCATCATTTATTCTAACTGGATCCAGTTTTGCAACCATTTTATGCAGTTATTAAGAGAATCATGGGGTTATAAAGCAAACCATATGGTTGTTGTGTGAATCCAGGTTCCCTCATTGACTTTGCCTGTCAGAAACTGGCTGGGAAATGCAAAATTGTGATCATGTGACCACATGACACTTGAAACTGTTGTAAATGTGAGTCAGTTCCAAGCATCTGAACTGCAACCATGTTGGGGGTGGACTGGCTATTGTATCTTTGAGAATGAGTCATAATTCACCTTTTCCAGTGCTGTTATAATTTTAAACTATTGTTAAATAAATGGTTGAAACTTGATTTTAAGTTGTAAGAATGGTTGTGACAATCTTTGAAGTAGGCTGGGTTGAGAGGAGAGCCTAAAATTTCTATATCTAAAGCAGAGGTGGTATTCAGCAGGTTCTGACCAGTTCTGGAGAACTGGTTGTGGAAATTTTGAGTAGTGCAGAGAACCAGCAAATACCACCTCTGACAGACCCCGCCCAATCTATTCTCTGCCTCTTGAGTCCCAATTGATTGGCTGAGTCTTCTTTTGTTGCCCTACACAGGAGAACGGAACTGGAAAACAGGTTAGTGGGGTGGGGAAGGAATGGGATTTTACAGTAACCTTCCCTCAGAAATGGGAGGGAATGGAGATTTTACAGAATCCTTCCCCTGGAGTGGAAATGAAGATTTTACAGTATCCTTCCCTGGCCATGCCCACCAGCCACACCCACCTAGTTACACCATGCCCACCAAGCCACGCCCACACAACCAGTAGTAAAGTACAAACTAGATGCTGATCTGCCTGATGACAGATCACTACTTTAATTAGTATACATTTTCCATTGACTAAAGGGCCTGTCACATTGGCCGACGGATCAAAACGTTTGTAAAAAGGACACAGCGGACGAGAAAATGTTCCATCCGTTGTTATCCACTCTCAAAAGCCCTGAATCTGCATAACCAGAGCGGACAACAACGGAAAGGAATGGACGGGGGGAGGATGTAGAGGGGATGGAAAGCGGATGCTCCAAGGAAGTCTAGCAGATGGAAGCAGATGGGAGCAGATGGCACATCCGCAGGGCTTCCAGGGGAGCACAGCGAAGCGGACGTGCAGCGGAAAGAGAGGATGCCGAGCGGATGAAGTGGATGCAGAGTGGAAGCCTAGCAGAAGCCTAGCGGATGCACAGCGTTCACTGCGCATGCTGGGAGGATGCATTGCGTCAGCCCCGCAGATATAAAGGGAAGCAGCTTGCAAGCAGGTCACCATTCAGAGGAAAGACCTGCTGCCAGACACAGATCCAGCCAGCCAGCCAGCCAGCCAGCCAACAACCCAACAACCATGGGGAAGAAGAGAAAGCCTCTGCCATCTGCTGCCAGCCCTGGCAAGAGGGACAGGGCCACCATCCCACCCCCTGGCCCTGACTCTGCTTCTGCTGGGGCTTCTGCTACTGGGGCTGACTCTTCTGGTGCTGGAGCTTCTGCTGGTGCTGCTCCTGGTGCTGGTGCTTCTGCTGGTGCTTAATGTGCTGGTGCTGCTCCTGGTGCTGGTGCTTCTGCTGGTGCTTACTCTGCTGGTGCTGCTCCTGGTCCTGGGGCTTCTGCTGGTGCTTACTCTGCTGGCGCTGCTCCTGGTGCTGGGGCCTCTGCTGGTGCTTACTCTGCTGGCACTGCTCCTGGTCTTGCTGGTGCTCCTGGTCCTGCTGGTGCGCCTGGTCTTGCTGGTGTTCCTGGTCCTGCTGGTCCTGCTGGTGCTGCTGGTGCTGCTGGTGCTTACTCTGCTGCTGCTGATCCTGGTCCTGCTGGTCCTGCTGGCGCTGCTGGTGCTTACTCTGCTAGTGCTGCTGCTGGTGCTGCTGGTCCTGCTTTTGCTTCTACTGTTGTTGTTGCTGCTGCTGCTGGTGGTGGTGTGGAGGAGCAGCCCCTACAACCTTGAAGCCCCTCTCATGAGGGCCCATATGGCCCTGCCAGAGGGAGGAAGAGGCATACGCGTGAACGGGAAGGAGGCAATACTCCATTGAAGAGGAACATGAGCATGAGGTGCTGGAATGGCTGAGGGAGAATGAGTATCTATGGCGGAAGGGACACAGGCTCTATCAAGATACCAAAAGGAAGCAGGCTGCTTGGAGAGAGAAGGCGGAGAGCCTGGGCTACACTTCGGAGGTGCTCCTCGGCTGGTGGAAGCACATGCACACCTGGTACGGGAAGCTGCACCTCAAGAAATCTGGCCAGGCCATGGTCAAGCTGGCGGACCGAGAGACCAACGTGATGGCTAAGTGCAGCTTCTTGGAGGGTGAGATCCGCCACCGAGGAGCAGCCCCTCTGACAACCCTCTCTCTCAGGCAGCCCGCTGAGAGCCAGTCCTCTTCTGGCCAAGAGTCAGCTCCTGTGTCCAGGCAGGTATCTGTGGAGCGTCCCACGATGGAGACCCCCCCGATAGCTGCACTACCCGTGATGGAGCACGTGGAGGACCCCCTGATGCAGTGGGAGCAAGGAGAGGGCACTTCCACCAAAGCCCAACCCGCATCCACCCCCAGCTCCACCTCCACCGAAAGGCAGAGAGGCAGACTGGAGGGATAGAGCCACACTGTCCTGCTGGAGATCAGGGACACCATCAGAAGCAGCGTAGATCTCCTCTCTCAGCTGGTACACACCGAGGTCCCATCCTCCAACCGCAAGCCCTTCCTCACCTACGTCAACCAGACCCTCATGAACATGTCGGAATCACAGTACCAGGTGGTAAAGGACAGGATCACTGGTCTTCTTCACAACCCTCCAGACCCAGCTGAACCTGCTCCCACCCAGTCCAGGCCTGCTCCTCCACCCCAGGTGATGTCACTGCCCTTCCAAGGCTTTCCACAGGCCCTCACCTATCAAGGCTATGGCTACCAGGAGGTCCAGCAGCACAGGCAGCCCTTCCCAGTCCAGGCACAGGTACATCGTACGCCACCGGTGCCACCGATGCCACCCATGCCACAGATGCCACCCACACCTCACCTCGCTCAGCTGCAGACCTGACATCCCCAATACACTGCTCCTTCCTCCACCCCACAGCCAAGCCCGGCCTCAGAACATCTATCATCGGTATTGGGGCTGACACCTCATGTCCTGGAGGAAGGGGCTCTTAAACATCATATGACTGAGCCAGCTTTCTGAGAGCTTCTTCCACACACCATCCCCTGTTGTCCTCTTGGGGCCAGGCACCCCAATGACGCCCCAGACCAGCATTCCAGCAGCAGCCACCTCACAGCACCTGGATCCTTCACCCCTGAGACTGGGCACGCCTCAGAGTGACTAAGAAGAGTGCCAGAGACTAGGTGGCTACCTGTTGATTTTATCTTTGCTTTGGACACTTGACTTGGGTCATTTTGCTTTTAAAGCTTGTTATTAATAAAGATTATCTTTGCTTCACACACTTGCTTCATTTATTTTATTAAATAAAGTCTTGGTGGAAACTTTTAGAAATGGTTTAAGCCTTTGCATGCTTGTGGGATGGGTAAGGATAGCAGTGGTATGGGCAGGGATACCTTTGGGATGGGTAATAGCTGTGGGATGGGCAG
>BLBF01000094.1:1200795-1217412 GCA_015471245.1 Laticauda colubrina | reverse complement strand
TGCCCTTGCCTCCATTCCCCAGGCTCCATGTCCCCATTGCCTTGTTGGAGGTCCACGAGCCTGTTTTGCAAGATTGGGTAGCGGGTGTGCATGAGATTGTGCAGGATGCAGCAAGCTTCCATGATCCTCCTCATGGTCTCTGGGCAATGCTGCATGGTGGTGAGAAGTACCTGGAACCTGTTGGCCAGGATGCCAAAGGCGTTCTCCACCACCCGCCTTGCCCTGGACAGCCTGTAGTTGAAGATCCTCTCTTCACGGTTGAGGAGTCTGGAAGTGTAGGGCTTCATGAGGTAGGTTGTGAGGGAGAAGGCGTCATCCCCCACGATGAAGTAGGGCACATCTTGTGTGTCGTTGGGCAGGGGTTCTGGATCTGGAAAGCCCACGATGAGGTTGCATTCCAGCTCCTCCTTGAGGTGACAGGCGTTGTATACCTGAGCATCTGAAGATGAGACATTGCCAGAAGCATCAATGTACATGAACTTGTAGTCAGCATCGACCATGGCGAAGAGGATGATGCTGAAGAAGCCCTTGTAATTGAAATAAGTGGACCCCGACTTGGCTGGCGCTTTGCAGGCCACGTGCTTGCCATCTATGGCTCCAACGGTGTGGGGGAAGTTCCACTTCTGATACCACTGCTCTGCAACTTTCTTCCAGCCTTCTTCAGTGGAGGGGCACTGGAGGAGCTCCTCCTTGTATTCTTCGATGATGGCCTGCACCACTTCTCTGACCACAATGCTGATGGTGTTGGGTGGCACCCTCCAGCCGTACTGCATGCTCCTGTAGGTGGTCCCTGAGGCCATTTGGCGCAGAGTGAGTACCACCTTGAGCCCAGGTTCCAGGCTTGGCTGGAAGTGGGTGCTTGCCTTGGACAACCTGGGTGTCACGCGCTGCACAACTTCATCAAACATGGCTGGAGGCATCCTCATGAAGTTCTGGAATGACCGAGTGTCTTCGTTCCTGAGCTCCACCATCAGCTTGTTGTATAATCCGTCCTCTGCTTTTGGCGAACCATCTTCGTACGCAGACGCTTCTTGGCCGCCCCTTTTTCTTCCCGTAGTAGAGTTCACAGAGCCTGTAGATGGCTTTGCACTGTTGAAGAAGGATGGTGGCTGCCAAAAGGACTGTGTTACGATCCACGGTGGACATGTCTGGATGCTGTGGAAGAGGAAGAGTCAGATGAAGGCTGCAGAGGTCTGCAGCAGGGCTGCTGGTCTGAAAGTGAGGTCCAGATGTGTTGCTCCCCCTTTTTATAGGCAGTGTTGGTGTCCCTTTGCATCTAGGCATCCTTAATATCCGAGATAGGTCCCCTCTGCGGACGTTTTTTCCATTTTACATGCTTTGTTTCCATGCTGCATCCACTAGGCATCTGTTGTGCATCCGTTGTGCATCCGTTGTGCATTCTTCCCGCTTCCTCCCTGTGTCCGAGCGGATGTGAGTTGCGCAGATGCGCAGTGGATGCCTTGCGGATATATCGGATGCGTAACGGATGCAGAACGGATGCGTAGCAGATGCGTAGTGGATGCAGAACGGACGAATTGGGTACATTTTCCGCGCAAAAGTTTTGAGCAGCTCAAAACTTTCTGAGCGGATGAAATGTCAATAAACGGATGCCGGACGGATAGAGAGGAAGCAAAACGGAGGCAGTGAGTACATCGCGTTAACCAACGGATGGCAAGCTTTTTTGTCCGTTTTACATCCTCTTTGCATCCGTTGTTGCAGTGTGACAGGGGCTTTAACAATTGTGAGGACCAGCATTCTAATATAATGCTGAAGGCACTTACATCTGAACCAAGTATGCCTCTCTTTTATAGATATAATTCTTTCAAAGCCCCTTAGTTTTTCTCAAAACGAAGAGTGTTATTCTGTAATTCCATGGCTATTTCTCATCTAAGATACATGGTATTTACAAGCTCCTGCTGCTTTTTTAAAATGATGAAAACAATATCATACTGTTAGCTATAACCCTTTTGGATGTGGATATACTATCACAACACACGTACAAAAGAGGCAAGTCTTGCATTGTGACATTGATTTAACACTGTTTGCCTCCTTCCCGCTCCTGTGAACATAGCTACTGAAAGGAACCAAATGAATACAAATATACAGGAAAGTTAGTGGACCAGGTATTTAAGAAGCTTCAGTTGCTATCACCATAATAGAGGAGGCCCAGTGATGTAAATGTAGCTTATTCTTTGAGAGGAGCAAAGTTCATCCAAGATTAAACAGTGAGGTCTATCGTAATGTTTGTATTATGAACTTTTGTACATCTAATTTAAGATGTCAACTCCATGTCAACTCCAAGCAAGACCAGGCAAAGTAAGATCCCTAGAGAAGGTGTATTATGGCTGCCTCCAATCTAGTGTATTTTTAAAAAGTAGCAGAAACTAATGCTCATATTCCTGTAGACAGCACAGGTAATGTTTCTTGAGGGTGCCACATCACAGAAAGATGGTATACAAACAAAAATCAGCATATATGCTTTTACTTCAAATATTAAAGTATAATTGGGTTCACATACCATAAATGCCTTATTTCACTTAGCATGTTTTCTGAACCTATTCATAGTGGTTCAAAGGTTGTCATAGCCGGGAGTGGCACTGGGGATAAGCTCCCATTGCTTATAAAATGCTCCCAATGGCGTGCGGCTCAAATAGCCTCTGATAACAAGTCCAACTCCTAGCCTGCGCGTGGCGAAACTGCTCCTACTGATAGGAAAAGGGCGAAAGGCGGGTCTCTGGCACCTGAAGACCAGATGCTTCGGGTAGACGGGGCTTGTCAACCTTGTAAAGTAGCCCGTGTAGGGGAAGGAAAATCCTGATGACAAACCTCCGCTGCCTTGTGGATTACTTGCACACGGGAAAGTCTAAGGGAGTAAACCCTGAAAGAAAATCCGGAGTGGAGCCCCGTAGGTGGTTGATCTTTGCACTGCAAGATCTTCCGGCAACTCCTGCAGCCAAGCAGGTGCCAACTGTATCGGCATGCCTTTCCGTTGGATCCCGTCAGCAAGGTTAGAGAGGGGGGTCCTGGTGACTGGGCATTCTCAGGTCCTCCATATATTCTTCCCAGGCTCGCGTCCTGGAGAGGTCACTCCAGTGCTGCACTGCGGCAGCTCAACACGGGGAGACAGCAGATACCAGTTAAAAGTCCAAGCATATTGGCGTCAGCTTGGATGCCTTGGGCTGTCTCCTGTCGGTGGGAGGAATTCTAGGATTCCACTGGCCAGCTACCGTCCGCCTCAAGCTGGTCAGCCCCCAGTCAATAAGGTGCTGGCCCACCACGGTCCGTCTACTTCAGTGGGTGCCTGGAGTGTAGGCCAAAAGCCAAAAAACGGACTGTATACTTTGCACCAACGATTACGAATACTAAGAAATCAAAGCCGCCAGTGCTGAAACTGGCAACATGGAATGAGAGAACAATGTGTCCTGGCCTATCTTCCGACCTCCAAAAGATTGATGATTTCAGAAAAACCGCTATCCTCAATCGTGAATTGAAGCGATTAAAGATTGACATAGCCGCACTGCAGGAGACACAACTCCCTGGTGTCGGCAGTATAAAGGAAAGAGATTACACCTTCTTCTGGCATGGGCAGGAACCACATGAGCACAGGCTCTATGGAGTCGGATTTGCTGTCCGGAACTCCCTCATAGAAGCTATAGAAGCACCATCCTCAGGCACACCACGAATCCTGTCACTCTGCCTCAACACCTCATCCGGACCAACAAACATCTTCAGTGTCTATGCCCCAACGCTCTGTTTTGCAGTGGAGGCAAAGGACCTGTTCTACAGGGAACTTGAGACGACGATACGGCAGATCCCTGTAGAGGAGCACCTGTTTCTACTGGGTGACTTCAATGCCCGGGTGGGAGCGGACCACACCTCCTGGCCCCTTTCTTTGGGCCACTTCGGTGTCGGCAAGTTGAATGACAACGGCCAGCGTCTACTCGAGCTCTGCTCTTATAACGACCTCTGTGTCACCAACACCTTCTTCCCGACAAAGCCCCACCATAGGGTGTCGTGGAGACATCCAAGGTCTCGCGATTGGCATCAACTAGACTACATCATCCCTCGAAGATCTCTTCTGAATCAAGTGCTTGTTACGCGCAGCTTCCACAGTGTCAACTGTGACACAGACCATTCTCTGGTCGCCAGCAAGATATGCCTCCTCTCCAAACGTGTTTACCGATTGAAGCAGAAGCCCCAGCCTCGCATCAATACAGTCGGAACCGCTATACCTGAGCTACGTGAATGCTTTGCCAGAACCATCAACGACGCTCTGGAAGACTGTCCAACAGATAGTGCCACGTTGAGGTAGAACCACATCCGTGAGGCTATGTTCCAGACTGCTCTCGATACTTTTGGCAGAGAACAAAGGAAACAAGAAGACTGGTTTGAGGCAGGAGCCGCTGTGATTGAACCTGTCATAGCTGTGAAGCGTGATGCCCTCCTCGCCTACAAGAGAAACCCATCCACTAAGACACTCACAGCACTCCATGCTGTTCGTAGCGATGCACAAAGGGTTGCTAGGCGCTGTGCAAATGATTACTGACTTAATCTCTGCCAAACATCCAGCTTTCTGCCGATCTGGGAAATGTGCGTGGAATGTATGAAGGAATGAAAAAGGCTTACAGTCCAAGCGCAATCAAGATCGCCCCACTCAAGTCAGCGGAAGGCCTAGTCATCACTGACCGCAGCAAACAGATGGAAAGGTGGGCTGAGCACTACCAGGAACTTTACTCGAGAAAGACCACTGTCACCGACTCAGCACTTGAGAAAACCCGAGTACTTCCCAGAATGGACGAGCTGGACGCCCCACCTACAATGGAAGAGCTTAGTAAAGCCATCGATTCCCTAGCCAACAGCAAGGCCGCAGGCAGTGACAACATCCCACCTGAAGTAGTGAAGATGGCAAAAGATAGCTCTCTCCTGGAACACCTACATGAACTCTTGCTACAATGCTGGGAGGAAGGAGCTGTACCCAAAGACATGCGTGACGCCAAGATTATCACGCTGTACAAAAACAAAGGAGAAAGAAGTGACTGTAACAACTACCGTGGTATATCGCTGCTAAGCACTGTCGGTAAAGCCTACGCACGTGTTCTTCTCAACAGACTGCAAATTCTCACTAATCGTGTCTACCCAGAGGCACAGTGCGGCTTTAGAGCTGCCAGATCGACCATCGACATGGTTTTCTCCATAAGACAACTCCAGGAGAAATGCCGTGAGCAGAGACAGCCGCTTTATCTCGCCTTCATAGACCTAACCAAGGCCTTCGACTTAGTCAGTCGAGATGGACTGTTTGCCCTCCTCCAGTGCATTGGATGCCCCCCCAAGCTTCTGAGAACGATCGTGTCCTTTCATGATGACATGAATGGGACTGTCCAATTCGATGGGTCGTGCTCTGAACCCTTCCCAATTAAAAATGATGTCAAACAGGGATGCGTTCTTGCCCCTACACTCTTTGGAATATTCTTCTCCTTACTCCTCTCATTTGCATTTGATGAGTCTGATGACAGCATATTCATACGCACCAGGAGCAACGGTGGATTATTCAACATCGCGCGTCTGCGAGCCAAAACGAAAGTTACGAAAGTCCTCATCAGAGAATTAATTTTTGCAGATGATGCCGCCCTTGCTGCGCACTCAGAGGAGGCCATGCAGCAACTTATTGACCACTTTGCAGCTGCATGCAACGAGTTTGGACTAACCATCAGTCTGAAGAAAACAGAGGTTATGTGCCAGGATGTCAGTGGTGCTCCAAGCATCTCCATTGGCGAACACACCCTCATGATGGTAGACAAATTCACCTATCTCGGTTCTACACTTGCGAACAACCTCTCTCTTGACTCTGATTTGAACGCGAGGATTGGCAAGGCAGCAGCAGCAATGGCCTGCCTGAAAAAACGAGTGTGGGACAATGTTATGCTGACTACCAACACAAAGATGCAAGTCTATCGGGCAGTTGTTTTGAGTACCCTCCTCTATGGCAGTGAAGCATGGACACTCTACTCTCATCAGGAGCGCAGGCTGAACGTCTTTCACCTTCGTTGCCTCCACAGACTCCTTCGTATCACCTGGCAAGATCACATAACCAACATTGACGTCCTGGCCAAGGCAGGGTTGCCAAGCATGTATGCCTTGCTGACAGCAAGACGCCTGCGTTGGTTGGGCCATGTCATCCGCATGGACGATGATCGTATACCCAAAAGCATGTTTTTTGGAGAGCTTGCCACCGGCACAAGGCGTACTGGACGCCCAGCTCTCCGCTACAAGGACGTCTGCAAGCGAGATCTTAAAGCTGGCGGATTCAACCCCTCTCAGCTCGAGACCATGGCCTCAAATCGCCAAGGTTGGCGAACAGCCACCAGGAACATCATCAAGGCAGCTGAGGAAAGAATATCCGATGGCGAGAAAAATGGTCACACAGAATGCAAAGGACGAGAGCGGTTCCACCACAGATTCAGCACATTTCATGTCCATTTCCATGACGCGAATTTTCCATGATCTCCTGAGATCGACGGAGCCAACAACAACAACAATTCATAGTGGTATATCATTCATGGATAGATATGATGTTCAAATCATTCTAATGTGGCTTAGTCAACAGTAATATTTTAGAAGACTGTACTTTATCAAAAAGTGTGAATTTATTGAATTTGCAAGCAAATGTATGATTATACACACAAACACACACATGGAAGAAAAAAACAAATGGCTGAGAAATGACTAGATAAGAAATAGATGTACAACAATAATGTAGATACACAAATATTAGAACTCAAATAATACTGACATTTTGTAAAAATATGGGATTTACCAAGTCAAAGTGGAAATATGAAAATGACATTAGCACATTATATCTACCACTATATTATTGTGCTGGCTTAGATATCAATAGGGTTGTATAAGTAATTTTACACTATTAGCCAACAATGTAAAAATATCTTCTTTTTTATGCATAACAAATGTTATAAAAGAATTGTGGCAGGTCTTAACCACACCTTTAAAATATAGTACTTTATCTGCTTATTAAATATAGCTTACTGGGCAGAGGAATCATCTCAACAGCTGACAGATTGGTGACCTTTGACATCTGAAGCTCTACTTTGTGATATTCATAGATTGTTCTTCTACGAACATCTGTAAGAAAAGATACATTAGTACTGAGTTATGTTGCTTAAACTTTATTGTCATAAAATGTTTCTATTATCAAGTCAAGATATGTATTGTTAAAATCACTCGTGTGTTAAATTCATTTAAAAAAACTAATGATTTTCATACAAATTGAATTATTTTCCTCCTTTTTACTGAAATTAAGTTTGGGATAGGGTCACAATTTAAATTAGTGTAGAGTTGGCACTAGAGCACTTCTCCTAAAATAAAATATTCACTGCAATCATACATGCTTACTATAAAAATATAGGCTACTTAACAGAAAAATCAAATTATTTGTACCATTTGCTGCTTGCTTTACTACACATTATTTTGTTTGTAAGGTGTTCAGCAATAAAGATATTAAAGTTATGGTGGTAACACAAATTTATGTCATTAAGAAATTAAGAACCATCAATTATATTTTGTTCTGGATCTCCTAGATCTTGATAGTAATTTCCACTGCCATTTCCAACATACCTTGATGGCAATTGCAACAAGACACAGAGAAGACTGGGGAAAAAATCATCAACCAGCTTTCAGTATCAATAATAATTGGAGAAGATAACCCAAACTACAAACTATGAAATTGTAGCTATCTTGTTAGAAATACAAGATAACCTAAGATAAGTATCTCCCAAGGAACAAATTTTGTTCTGCTAAGCTGCTATTACATTCATATTGGGAACATTGAGGTGCTTCTGGGTTGAGAAGATTAGCTGGTGGCATCACTGTTGCCCAGGGGATGCTCAGTTAGGGATTCCTTTTTGTCCACATTAGGTTGTGAACTGAAGTTGTTCCCATCTATTTACTCGTGGTTCCCTGCTTTCAAACTGCTGAGTCAGCAGAAGCTAGAATAAGTGATGAGAGCTCACCCCGTAATGCAGCAACCGGGTTTTGAACACAAGTCTATCAATTGTCTGCCAGGCATCCTTATCACGTGAGCCACTGTACTCCACTTCTGCTAAACTAAATCAGGGATTCATTACATACCTTCTTAAAACACTTCTTGCTTTTGAGAAGCAAGCTTAAAAGTAACCAGCAAACTCTCTGTTAATCTTTCCTAACTTCTGTGCACTGGAAGGTTCAGTCAAAGTGACAATGGCATCACTTTTATTTATGTATTCATTTGTTTCCTTTTTAAAAACAAAAACATTTTTTTTTCTTTTTCCTGGATCTTTGGCTTCTTGTACTGGTAAGGGTTCACTCAAAATGCAATTCTTCACTGTCTCAACTTATAAACGCACTAAATGGACAAGACACTGCTGGAAAAATGTCTTCCTCTTTTGGCAATGAACCTGTTCAAATCCAACACAAAGAAACACAGTTTCAGTCCATTTGTTCTAACTCTATGCTTTTGGAACTCTAAACACAATAGAATTCTAGTTCTGAATTTTTTAATTTATATTTTCAGTCTTTCCTGGTAATAATTATGTTTTCATATAACAAGCTGTTAACCCTGACTCAAACAGAGATGGGAGCAAATATAATGCTTTCACCAGTGGGTTTTAAGCTAGCCCTAAATTAAACAGCAAACTCAATTATCTGGAAAGAAATGTACTCATCTATAATGGGAAATTAAAAAGAATAATATGTGAGTTTGTCTCTAAAGCCAGATTCTGCCAAAACATGCCCAAGAAACAAGATAAAAACTAGAGCTTTTGTCTGCTACTCTCTGGATGGAGAAGCTTTTGAACATGTAGAACAGGAATTGCTTTTAGTTTTTTAAAAATACAAAAACCACTAATGCTTGTCTGAACACAGTGCCCTATTTTCCTTCCAAACACTATTAGTGAGGATCACTATTCATTATTTTATAATATTTCATTATGTACAAATAGTCCTTGTACCAGACCGCAATTGGGACTGGCAATTCTGATGTTAAGTAATGCACTTCTTAAAGGAGATACCAAATGTCCACAGCAGACTTATGCCCTCAATTCAGCGTAATTGTTAAAGAATTGTTCATGGTTATTAAATGAGGTATCATGTTATAGTGACTTGAAATTTTACTGCTGGCTTCCCTGTTGACTCTGCTTGTTGGAAGCTGACTATGATACATGCAAATGACACATGATTGTGGGACACAACAGTCATACAAGTCCATCAGTTAAGAAGTGCCCGAGTTGTTATCATTTAACTATGGGGAAATTGCAATGGTTTAAAGTGCAAGAAATGTTGGTGAAGTTACTTTTTCAGCACTATCGTAACTTTAAACAGTTAGATTTCAGAGCAGTGAACATCGTTTCAACCACATTCAACCCATACACCAACCTCTCGAGAGCATGATTTTGAATTCACAATCCTACTCCTCCTGACCAGATCAGAATTATTCTCCTGTAACTTCTATTCTGGAAAACAAGACTTGATCCAGATTTAAAATTAGATTGAGATTAATATATCTGCACCAAAAGAGGCCATTTCAAGTGAAAGTGACATGGAATTGATATAGTAGTGAGATAATACTTGCATTATTTTATGGTACTATTCATAAATCAATTGGAGCAATTGCTGGAATCCTGACATCAATATATCAATAAACAACTGACAGATGTGAAAATCTACATTCTAGAGGTTTTTTTTTAATTAACAAAATCCAATGTGGTTGTCATTTATGCAGGTTGGTAGAAATGATAGCAACATTAGAATAAAACTAATTCACTATTTAATTCTAGTTGCTTTGCACTGAGTAACCTAAAACTTTTCTTCAATGTTTCCTGTCAATCTACCCTGTTCAATAGTCTTTTGTCATTCTGATATAAATTATCAGAAGGTATTTTCACCATCATCACCACACTATCTACTTTCCAACTGGCTAGTTAAAAGTAGCTGAAGAAATAAATGTTATTTCGGTCAGCAGTTATTATTACTGGACTGCCTTTCTTTGAGTGAACATATGAAAAGACCACCACTTGTGAAAAAAATCCCCTATGTGTGAATACAGCATGTACAATTGTGCTTGTAAGTTTACATACCCAGGCAGAATTTATGATTTTTCAGCCATTTTTCAGAGAATAAGAAAACTTTTCTTTCACTCATGGTTAATAGTTGGCTGAAGCCATTTATTATCAATCAACTGTTGTTTACTTTTTTAAAATTATTATGACAACAGAAACTACCAAATGACCCTGATCAAAAGTTTACATACTCCAGTTCTTAATATGGTATATTACCCCTTTTAACATCAATGTCAGCTTGAAGTCTTTTGTGGTATGTATGGATGAGGCTCTTAATCTTCTCAGATGGTAAAGCTGCTCATTCTTCCTGGCAAAAAGCCTCCAGTTCCTATAAATTATTGAGCTGTCTTGCATGAACTGCATGTTTGAGATCTCCCCAGAGTGGCTCAATTATATTGAGGTCAGGAGACTGAGATGGCCACTCCAGAACCTTCATTTTATTCTGCTGTAGCCAATGACAGGTCGACTTGGCCTTGTGTTTAAGATCATTGTCATGTTAAGGCCCTGTCACACTGCCCAACGGATGCAAAACGTTTTTAAAAAGGACACAATGGACGAGAAAAATGTTCCATCCGTTGTTATCTGCTCTCAAAAGGGGCAAAAATTTGCATAACCGGAGCAGAAAACACGGAAAGGAACAGACGTGGGGAGGATGCAGAACGGATGGAAAGCGGATGCGGAACGGAAGCCCAGCAGATGGAAGTAGATGAGAGCAGATGGCACATCCGCTAGGCTTCCGGGGGACCTCAGCAAAGCGGACGCGGAACAGATACAGCGGATGCAGAGCGGACGCGGAACGGATGAAGAGGATGCACAGCGGATGCACAGCGGAAGCCTAGCGGATGCACAGCAGAAACCAAACGGATGCCGAGCGTTAATTGAGCATGCGGGGGGGATGCATTGCATAAGCTCTGCAGATATAAAGGGAAGCAGCTCCCAAGCAGGTCACCATTCAGAGGAAAGACCTGCTGCCGGATACATCGAGTCCTTGCCTGCCCTGCCTGCATGCCTGCCTGCAAGCCTTGCTGCCAGCCTTCCTCCAAGCCTGCCTCCCAGCCTCCCTGCCAGCCTTGCTCTCTGCCTGCCTGCCAGCCTTGCTGCCAGCCTGCATTCCAGCCTCCCTGCCAGCCAGTCTGCCTGCCAGCCTTGGTGCCTGCCTGCCTTCCTGCCAGGCTTCCTGCCAGCCTTGGTGCCTGCCTGCCTGCAAGCCTTCGTGCCTGGCTGCCTGCCAGGCTTCCTGCCAGCCTGCCTCCCAGCCTCCTGGCCAGCCTCCCTGCCAGCCTTGCTCTCTGCCTGCCTGCCAGCCTTGCTGCCAGCCTGCCTTCCAGCCTCCCTGCCAGCCAGTCTGCCTGCCAGCCTTGGTGCCTGCCTGCCTTCCTGCCAGCCTTCCTGCCAGCTTTGGTGCCAGCCTTCGCGCCTGCTAGCTTCCCTGCCAGCCTCCCTGCCAGGCAACAACTCCACAACTATGGGGAAGAAGCAAAAGCCTCAGCAACCTGCCGCCATCCCTGGCAAGAGGGACAGGGCCACCCTCCCACCCCGTCCCTGACTCTGCTTCTGCTGGGGGTTCTGCTGCTCGGGCTCGCTCTTCTGGTGCTGGAGCTTCTGCTGGCGCTGCTCCTGGTGCTGGTGCTTCTGCTGGTGCTTACTCTGCTGGTGCTGCTCCTGGCGGTGATGCTTCTGCTCATGCTTACTCTGCTGAAGCTGCTCCTGGCGGTGGTGCTTCTGCTCGTGCTTACTCTGCTGAAGCTGCTCCTGGCGGTGGTGCTTCTGCTGCTGCGTACTCTGCTGAAGCTGCTCCTTGTCCTGCTGGTCCTTCTGGTCCTGCCCGTGCTCCTGGACTTGCTCGTCCTGCTGGTCCTGCTCATGCTCCTGGTCCTGCTCGTGCTCCTGGTCTTGCTGGCGCTGCTGGTGCTTACTCTGCTACTGCTGATCCTGGTTCTGCTGGTGCTGCTGGTGCTGCTGATGATCCTGCTGGTGCTGCTGCTGCCGCCGCTGCTGCTGCTGCTGCTGATTATGATCCTGCTGCTGATGAGGATGATGATGATGATGATCCTGCTGCTGCTGCTGGTGGTGGTGGTGTGGAGGAGCAGCCCCTACTACCTGGGAGCCCCTCTGATGAGGGCCCATCTGGTCCTGCCAAAGGGAAGAAGAGGCGTATGCGGGGACGGGAGAGGAGGCAATACTCCATTGAGGAGGAACATGAGGGTGAGGTGCTGGAGTGGCTGAGAGAGAATGACTATCTGTGGCGGAAGGGACACCGGCTCTACAGGGATACCAAAAGGAAGCAGGCTGCTTGGAGAGAGAAGGCGGAGAGTATGGGCTACATTTCGGAGGTGCTCCTTGGCTGGTGGAAGAACATGCACACCTGGTATGGGAAGCTGAACCTGAAGAAATCTGGCCAGGCCACGGTTAAGCTGACAGACAGACGGTCATGGCCAGATGCACCTTCCTGGAGGGTGAGATCCACCACCGAGGAGCACCAGTAGCCCCTCTCACTACCCTCTCTTTCCGGCAGCCTGCTGAGACCCAGTCCTCTTCCAGCCGAGAGTCAGTCCCTGTCTCCAGGCAGGTTTCTGTGGAGCGTGCCATGGCGGAGAACCCATGGACAGGTGTTGTAACCATGGTGGAGCGCGTGGAGGACTCCCTGGTGCGGTGGGAGAAAGGAGACAGCGCGTCCACCACATCCCTACCAGCATCCACCCCCAGCTCCACCTCCACAGAAAGGCAGAGAACCAGACAGCAGGAGGGGCAGAGCCACACTGTCCTGCTGGAGATCAGGGACACCATCCGGACCAGCATAGATCTCCTCTCTCAGCTGGTCAACACCGACTCCTCATCCTCCAACCGCAAGCCCTTCCTCACCTAAGTCAACCAGACCCTAACGGACTTGGCGGAACCCCAGTACCAGGTGGTGAAGGACCAGATCACCGAGCTGCTTCACAACCCTCCAGATCCAGAGGAACCTGCTCCCACCCAGTCCAGGTCTGCTCCTCCACCCCAGGTGATGTCCCTCCCATTCCAAGGCTTTCCACAGCCCCTCACCTACCAGGGCTATGGCTACCAGGAGGTCCAGCAGCACAGGCAGCAGCCCTTCCCAGTCCAGGCACAGAGTCATTGGATGACACCGTTGCCACCGGTTCCACTGATGCCAATGATGCCACCCACGCCACTGATGCCACCCATGACAGCGATGCCACCCACGCCACTGATGCCACCCATGCCAGTCCTCACCCAGCTGCAGACCAGACAGCCCCACTACACTGCTCCATCCTCCACCCCACAGCCAAACCCGGCTTCATTACATCTATCCTCGGTACTGGGGCTGACACCACATGGCATGGAGGAAGGAGCTCTCAACATCATGGGTCTGAGACAGCCGTCTGAGAGCTTTCTCAAGACACCATCACCTGTTGTCCTCTAGGGGCCAGGCACCACAATGGCGCTTCAGACAAGCACTCCAGCACCAGCCACCTCCACAGCACCTGGACCCTTCACCCCTGGGACTGGGCACACCTCCGACTGACCAAGAGGAGTGCCAGAGACTGGCTGTCAGGCTACCTGTGGACTTTATTTGGACACTTGACTTGGGTCATTTTGATTTTACAGCTTGTTGTTCAATAAAGTTTATCTTTGATTCACACACTTGCTTCATTTATTTTTTTCATAAAGTCTTGGTGGAAACTTTTAGAAATGGTTTAAGGCTTTGCATGCTTGTGGGATGAATTAAGATAGCAGTGGGGTGGGCAGGGATATCTTTGGGATGGGTAATAGCTGTGGGATAAATAAACCTCCAGTGCAAGCATAGTGGGACTGTATGGTCCACCCAGGTGCCACACCTATGGCCCTTTATTATCAATAATAATGTAATAATTATCCACACATGTCAACACAAACACAACTCTTTATTAAATGCCCTGTTCATTGTAGGCCCACCCAACATACATGGCCCAATCTCATCAGTGTGATGAGACAGGCTGAAGGAAGCATCCATTAAGCATCTATCATCTTGTCTTGCCACTCCACCGCTCCAGCTGGGGAGTTGCACCATTGTCTCAGGAGGTTGCGCTGCTTCTTCCCTTCATGTGAGGCTCTTTTGGGGCCTTGCACATCCTGAGTGTCTATCAGTTTTGCCCTTGCCTCCATTTCCCAGGCTCCATGTCCCTATTGCCTTGTTGGAGGTCCACCAGCCTGTTCTGCAAGATTGGGTAGCGGGTGCGCATGAGATTGTGCAGGATGCAGCAAGCTTCCATGAACCTCCTCACGGTCTCTGGGCGATGCTACATGGTGGTGAGAAGTACCTGGAACCTGTTGGCCAGGATGCCAAAGACGTTCTCCACCACCCGCCTTGCCCTGGACAGCCGGTAGTTGAAGATCCTCTCTTCACGGGTGAGGAGTCTGGAGGTGTAGGGCTTCATGAGGCATCATCCCCCACGATGAAGTAGGGCACATCTTGTGTGTCGTTGGGCAGGGGGTTTGGATCTGGGAAGCCCACAATGAGGTTGCGTTCCAGCTCCTCCTTGAGGTGACTGGCATTGTATACCTGGGCATCTGAAGATGACCCGTTGCCTGAAGCATCGATGTACATGAACTTGTAGTCAGCATCGACCATGGCAAAGAGGATGATGCTGAAGAAGCCCTTGTAGTTGAAATAAGTGGACCCCGACTTGGCTGGAGCTTTGCAGGCCACATGCTTGCCATTTATGGCTCCAATGGTGTGGGGGAAGTTCCACCTCTGATACCACTGCTCTGCAACTTTCTTCCATCCTTCTTCAGTGGAGGGGCACTGGAGGAGCTCCTCCAGTTATTCTTTGATGATGGCCTCCACCACTTCTCTGACCACAATGCTGATGGTGTTGGGTGGCACCCTCCAGCCGTACTGCTCCTGTAGGTGGTCCTTGAGGCCAGGTGGTGCAGAGTGAGTGCCACCTTGAGCCCAGGTTCCAGGCTGGGCCGGAAGTTGGTGGTTGCCTTGGTCAACCTGGGTGTCAGCCGCTGCACAGCTTCGTCAAACATGGCTGGAGGCATGCTCATGAAGTTCTGGAATGCACGAGTGTCTTAGTTCCTGAGCTCCACCATCAGCTTGTTGTACAGTCCGTCCTCTGCTCTTCTGGCGAACCATCTTCGTACCCAGACGCTTCTTGGCCACCTCTTTTTTTCCCCTTGGTATAGTTCACAGAGCCTGTAGATGGCTTCGCACTGTTGCAGAAGGATGGTGGCTGCCAAAAGGACTTTGTTATGATCCACGGTGGACATGACTGGATGCTGTGGAAGAGGAAGAGTCAGATGAAGGCTGCAGAGGTCTGCACAGCTGGGCTGGTGGTCTGAAAGTGAGATCCAGATGAGTTGCTCCCCCTTTTTATAGGCAGTATAGGTTTTCCCCTAGGTGTCCCTTTGCATCCTCTAGGCATCCTCTAGACATCCTTAATATCCGAGATAGGTCCCCTCTGCGAACGTTTTTTCCATTTTAAATGCTTTGTTTCCGTGCTGCATCCGCTAGGCATCCGTTCTGCATCCGTTCTGCATCCGTTCTGCTTCCTCCCTGCGTCCGTTTACCGCTGGAGTGGATGGAGTTGCGTGGATGCGAAGCAGATGCCTAGCGGATATAGCAGATGCATAACGGATGCATAACGGATGCCTAGCGGATGCCTAGTGGATGCAGAATGGACGCATTGGATACATTTTCCGTGCAAAAGTTTTGAGCAGTTCAAAACTTTTTGAGTGGATGAAACGTCAATAAATGGATGCTGGACGGATAGAGAGGCAGTGAGTACAGAACGGATACATCATGTTAATAAATGGATGACAAGTGTTTTCCTCCGTTTTACATCCTCTTTCCATCCATTGGTGCAGTGTGACAGAGGCTTTAGAATGTACAAGTATGCGTCATGCGTAGCTTCGGGGCTGATGAATGCAAATTTTCCTCCAATATCTTTTGATAACATACTGCATTCACCTTGCCATCAATTCTGATGAAATTTCCTGTGCCTTTGTAGCTCACACATCCCCAAAACATCTACTTCCATGTTCCACAGTACGAATGGTGTACTTTTCATCATAGGCCTTGTTGACTCCTCTCCAAATGTCGTGTTTATGGTTGTGGCCAAAAAGCTCAATTTTGGTCTCATTGCTCCAAATGACTTTGTGCCAAAAGGTTGGAGGCTTGTCTCTGTGCTGTTTTACGTAATGTAAGGGGGATACTTTGTGGCATTTGTGTAGTTATGGCTTTTTTCTGGCGACTCGACCATGCAGCCCATCTTTCTTCCAGTGCCTTCTTATTGTGCATCTTGAAATAGCTACACCACACATTTCACCTGAAGTTATTTGTGGGTTTTTCTTTGCATACCAAAAAAAGTTCCTGGTAGTTGTGGCTGAAATTTTAGTTGGTCTACCAACTAAGTTGGTTTCAACAGAAACCATTTTCCACTTCTTTTTTTTTTTTTTTTTAAGAATTTTATTAATTTTCTACAAACAGACATAACATACAAAACATTAAAAACATCTACTCTCATAT
>BLBF01000094.1:1156371-1190795 GCA_015471245.1 Laticauda colubrina | reverse complement strand
AGCCAGGCAAACACCTGGGCACAAACAGACTCCCTCTGATACCTCCAGCTCAAACACACCCCAACCAGACACCCAGATGAAACCTAGCTTCCTAATAGCCGTCCTTTCACCGTGAAGCCAAGCTGCACTGAAATCCTCCAATACAGGAACACAGTGTTGCCAGCCAATCAAAGCCACAAAACAGACAGAAGAAACCAGAAACACCAATCAAACAAACTCCAAGTCCAATAAACACAGACCAAGACTCCCAACCAATCAGGATGTAGAAAAAACCATCCTGGCACAGCAGTAGGCTAGCCCCAAATTTAAAACCAACAGCTGTGATAGCCTGACCCACATACAAACTCAATACAGAAGCCTGATGATGGCAGATGAGATTCTGCTGAAACGTTGCTACAACTTTAAAAGCACTACAATGATGTGGTATAATACCCGAAGGAAGCTGAACAACACACACACACGCACACACACACACACACATATATATTTGTTTTTTTAAGTTTTCGCGGGTACTTACATGTGTGCTGTTCAGCTTCCTCCGGGCTGGTGGTGAGGTTGGGCAGTATGGATGCCTCCTGCTGGCCAAAACAGGGCATGGAAGGTCTGCGTGTTGTTCCCTGCACTTCGTTTTTGCCCTCCATGGCCTCTTGTAACACTCTGATGGTAAGAAACCTGGTGGCCTGTTTGGGGGACTTTTTTGGCCCATTTTTTGGCCATTTTGGACCCCTTTTGGGCCTGTTTTTCGGCCTGTTTTGGACCGAATTTTTTGACCATTTTCAGCCTGTTTCTGGCCAACAGAATGCTGCAGGAGACCAAGGAGATTGAAAACAAGCCCCCCCACACATGGCCAGTTTTATCCAACAGAGGTACCGTAGGCCAGCCCCACGGGCTGGATTTAAGTACTCCATGGGCCACTGCTCTAGAAAGTACTACTTATAAAAGAGAAGCAAACAACACAATTTCTGCAAATGCTCATGACTGATATAAAAGGGCAATATTCATGGGATAACAGATGCTTCTTCACAAATAAGCACGTACAGAATAGATATCACACCCTAAGAGCTCATCATAGTGGTTAGAATACAGTATAAGGCTTCCCAGTTCCACGTTCTGGCAGCTTGCATTTTGTTTGATTGACACCTTGCCAGTAAACATTATTGCTCCATAACGCAGAACAATAGTTGTTTAGTTGAGTGATTAGTGGCTGCCTGGGTCTATGTGACACTGAAGAAAATGATTATTTATTGGGGCAAGTATGCTATGGAACAACCTTCCCAGTGAGGCTGCATTCCCTCATAGCTGTCCAATTAGGTTGTTTGAATGAGAGCCTGGCAATCATGGAGGAAGTGCCAAAAAATACAGATGGTCAAGTAGCAACTTTTCCCAATGTAAATGAAGTTGCAAGGCATGGAAGAAATATTTTCAGGCTAGATTGAACAAATTATTCTGGGTCTCAAGGCTGGGGGAAAAATCAAGTCCATTTAATTGGAAGCAAGGGAGAAAACACATACAATTTAAATCTTGAAGCAAGTAAGCAGGCTGGCAGCAGGCATATGTGTGGCTTAACTTGTAAGACATGTTACAGGCAGATTTTATCTGTATGAACAACTGCTTTCTTGTTTGCAATAAAGCTACCCATCAACCCACATTAAATCTGTAAAATCTCTGCTATTAGCTAGCTACTGAATATAGGGTTGAATTTTTGAAAGTCTAGATGTATTGCTATCCATGTTGTGTATACAAACAGCTGTATGACACAGATTACTGTTGTATGAAAATAATAAAGGATATTTTGTAGATGCATGCAGAGAGACTGGAATTGCTGGATATTTGCACAGCTTGCACAGGGTACAACACCCAATCTACTGTTATTTTTACTTTCTCATGTTGAAGGCATCTATACAACACAACACTAAGACTAGAACCATGTTTACTGTAATGACCATTGGGTGCCTGCTTTACAAGAAAGAGGAACCTTAAAAGTAAAACTTTACAGAAATTGTCACTTGCAAGGCAGGAAATTGTCTGATTGTCTGGCTCTTTGTGGGAAACTAGGTTGGTCCTTGTCTGTATATATATCAATTTATTATGGAAAAATGGATCTTTCAGGGGGGTTCATTGTTCTCACACCTCTTTGGGATCTATTTTTTAAACTAGGTGGGAAAAAAAGATACCTTGGATGAATTTAAAATGTAACACATCTAACTGGGACAGTATAATTGCAGGACAAACAAATATCACAAAGTTCAATTCTAAAGTCAACATAATTTTAACACCATTATTATCAGGTACTGATCCTAACACTAGGTAAAAGAAGAACTTTGGGAAAGGGACGAAATTCAAATTGTATTATTTAATATAAAACAGAACAGTGATTCCAAAGATGATATAATCCAAATATTTTTAACCTATAAATAAATGCATTTCTTAATGATAAGAGACTAGGCCTCATTAATACTTAGAAGACTATAAATGAATATTAGGATTCTAAATTGTGAAGATTGTGAAATTAAAAAATACCCAAACCAATCAGAAAGCTAAAAATCCATACTTTTGTTAAGAAAATTATATGGATGTGTCCCTAGGGACGCAGGAGTTGAGCTAGTCTAAATATTAACAGTAAAATAAAGGATATCTTGTACTGCTTATTCTTAGGTAATCTTAAAGGAAAAAGTCCCTTTCAGCTCTCTTAGTGGAATAAAGAAATTGCATATATCTTACAAGCAGAAATTCATTTTATGAAATTTTCTTCAAAATAAATGATTATTCCAGTGAAAATCTTTTATCCAAGTTCTTTGTTGTTCCCGCAGAGAATCTTGAAGAACTTTTTGAATAGCTGACAAAAAGTGATGTAGAATCACAGTGGGAGTTATAAGTCAAGTAAAATTATAGTTAAATTAGTTATCTGAACCTAATAAAACTTCTGGTCTTGTCTATTTAAAACATTTTAATCTCCTTTTATCTATTTTGCTCTCACAATAAATTATATTGTCTCATGTTACATTCAGTAACAACATACTAGGAATTTGCTGGATCCTGTGGACAACCACAAATGCATCTGACAGCCCCACTTTAACAGGATGATTAGTTGAACTTATCTGTGTCACTGAGACAGGAATCTGCCAAAAAAGGGATAAAAGAGATAAGTTTTCGAGACAATCAATTTTTGATAGTATTTATTTATCACTAGCATGCCATATTATAAAATGTAATCAAATGCTAAACAAGGTTCACACATGGTAACCTGATTCTCCTTAGCTTTATGCAGAGTAAAAGGAAAGGAGGGGAAGAACATTTTCAGTGTTGCAAACTTGTGTTCATGTAACCGAACAACAAAAGCAGAGTTTAAAGAGCACATTCATCTGGGGATGAGAAAACAATACACAATAAAAAATACAATGAGATGAAAGCTAATATTTAAAGTTTTGGCAGACCTGCTCACAAATTCCATGTCAGTATTTCAGCAATTATGTTTTCAAGTCTGTCACCAATAGACTTCATTGTTAGATCACTCCAAGAACAAAGCTCACAAAAACTTGAAATACAATAAATATTTTTCTCAAACAGTTTAATTTGCTTATTGTGTAAATAGCTTTTTTCCTAATGTTTTGTGAGCACTAATATAATTCTGCACAAATACAGAAAGAAAATAAATATGATGGGAAACAAATTCCATTTCTGTTACTGAATATTTTATAGAAATTCTATTAATTCTGGGGAGCAGCAAAATGTCAACCCATTTGGACTGTCTAAATTAAGGGGGACATTGGTCTTTGCATTTTAAACATCCAAGGAAAGGCTGGTTTTGAAGTAATTTGCTTTCCAAGATTCTTTTAATTTTGGAGTAAATAGTAGAAAGGTTTACAAGCTATGCTAATGTTCAGAAATACAGCTGCTTCTTTCCTAATCAAATTAATAATAGTTCAGTATAGTCCAATGTATTCCATACATTTTTTCTAAATTTGCTTAATGTGAAAGCTTTACTTGCTCTTTAAGGCAGCAATGAGATCCTCAATCCTGTAAAAGCTATTTACTATTTTTGTAGAGTGTGCTGGAGGAAATATTAGGGTTGGGGGTCAGGGCGGTAAAAGGACAAAACAGAAACTAGACTTGAAGCAGAGAACAAAGAATGTTTTCTGTTTTAAGAGGTGGACACAAAACAAAAATTTTCAATGTTGACTTGTAAATTTAACTGGCCCAATTTCATTATTATTTTATATAACTTTATGTAATCTTAACTAAATTACATAAGATTACAGATGAAGTACATTCACATATCCCTACAGCCTATTTATAATTATTAGGTCTATGCTTTGGGCTCATATGTTCGTCCTTCCCACATGACAAACAGCGAATGAAAGCTTCTAGTCATAGTTGGTTCCAAACCAGGGTGAATCTAATTGTTCTTCAACTATTTTCAAGAGCAGGATTGTCTTATAAGTGTGGTTTAAAAAAAAAAGAAAGAGAAATGGTCTAGCCCTAAGTCTTCTTTAGGCATTTAACTACCAAGGAAGCTGCAGATTGCTGGACAGATAATTCTTCTTTTAAAAAAAATCAGGATAATCATAAATAGTTTTGGCTATCTTGCATTTCAACAAATGTAAAATGTCAACTCCCAAAGTCCCTTTCATCAAATTGAACTAAAAGGAAAAATGTGGAATATTTCTATTTGACACGATATATTTCCTGAGTTGCTTAAGTGGGAACTGATTTATATTAATAAGAGTCATCAAATCAGGATATCAAACTAGTATTTTAATCCAATTCTTTATCCCTATTGATATCTCTACTGACTTCATTTGTTAAATTTTATCTTCCAGGATCATCGAAAGAAGCTATTACTGTTATAAAATCCAGAGAGCAGTTGAATACCAAAGATGTTTTCTCTATTCCCTAAGATAAAAATTCCACATTTACCTTTTAAAGCTTTTTATTGACTATCATCAGATTCTTTTAACCATTTTGCAACCAAAAGGAGAGGATGAGGAGATCTGAAGCTCATAGTATAGCACATGAGTGTTTCTGATGCTTGTTTGCATCCATTTTATTTTCCTTGTCAGGAATAAAATCTATAGTTTTCATCCAGTAAATTTTTTTTCTGAACAAAATGAGGTATGTTCTAACAAAGTGAGATGATGCAATGTGTTTCAAAAGTGTGTTACAAACAGTTGCCAAATGTAAGTCATTAGAGCTGGATGAATCAAAGCAGAAACAAAAAGTGTGTAACATTCTAAAGTAATGTTATATTGTATCTCAACAACCCCACATTTTCTAATTTTCTATCAAAATCTTTGCTGTTTGATAGGCACATGAATAGAAGATTAGGCAGTAGAGCCAGACCAAACATGTATATTAAGACTCATAACCAATTGTTACTTTTGACCTTTGATGTCTAACATCAAAAGTGGAGAATCTGATGTTTTCTAAATGTTGATTATCTAGAGCTCCCAATATCATTTACAAATAGGAATGCTGATACTTATAATTTAGCAACAATTGGATGAGCACAGGTCATTTATTTCTGTTTCAATGGCTATGCCTAATATACAAGAGACTTTACTTTCCATTATATCTCTTAAGGCCCGGTCCCACTGCACTTACGGATGCAAAGAGGATGTAAAGCATTAAAAAAAGCTTGCCATCCGTTGAAAAATGCTATGCATCCGTTGTGTATTCACTGCATACGTGTTTCATATGCTCTATCTGTTGAGCATCCATCCACTGAGATTTCATCCATGCAAGAAGTTTTGAGCTGCACAAAACTTTGTGAACGGATGAACTTTCCGCCGCGTACGATGTACATCCGCGACATATACGGGCAACAAACGTTCTATGTCCGTTTATCATCCATTAAATGTCCACTGTATCCTCTCTGCATCCTCTGGTCATCCCCTCAACTCACATCCGCTGCAGCTGAAAACGGAAAGAGGGAGGAAACAAAAGATACACGGAACGTCTACACAGCGTTAGTAGCACGGAAATAGAAAGGATGTAAGCATATGCATCTCGTATATATTCAAAATGGACAAAACGTTTGTATCTGGGATGTATCTCGTATATTTAGGATGTCTGGAGTATGTCTAGAGTATATAGAGGACACCTAGCGGACAACAGATATTTTCTATAAAAAGGGGGAGAAAATCATATGGAACTCAGTATGAGTCCAGCAGCCATGGTGTACAGACCACTTCACCCTTGGTCTTGGTCTTCAACATCATCAATTATTCTTCACCATGGATGATGAAACAGTCCAAATAATAGCTGCGCTCATTCATCACCAGAACCAAAACCTGTTCAGACTGTTTCAAGTTTTATACAGAAGGAGAAGAAGGAGACATCCAAAAGCTGTGTGGGTCCGAGGATGAATCGTGAGAAGAATGGAGTTTGGACTGTATGACCAGTTGATGGTGGAGCTGAGGAATGAAGACACTTGTGCATTTCATCACTTTATGAGGATGCCACCAGCCATGTTTGACGAACTTGTAGATCGTCTGAGACCCAGGTTGACCAAGTCAAGCACCAACATCCGTCCCAAACTGGAACCTGGACTGAAGGTGGCACTGACTCTGTGCCACCTGGCCTCTGGAACCACATACAGAAACATGCAGTATGCATGGAGGGTGCCACACAACAGCATCAGCAAAGTGGTCAGAGAAGTGATACAGGCCATCATCGAAGTATACGTGGAGGAGCTCCTCAGGCGCCCCACCACTGAACAAGGCTGGAGAAAACTTGCAGAAGAGTGGTATCAGAGGTGGAACTTTCCTCACACCATTGGAGCCATAGATGGGAAGCACGTGGCCTGCAAAGCTCCAGCCAACTTATTACACTTATTACAACTACAAGGGCTTCTAAAGTATCATCCTCTTTGCCATGGTTGATGCTGACTACAAGTTCATGTACATCGATGCTTCAGGCAACGGGTCAGCTTCAGATAGCCAGGTATACAACACAAGTGACCTCAAGGATGGGCTGGAACGCAACCTCATCATGGGTTTTCTAGGTCCAGACCCCCTACCCAGTGACACACAAGATGTGTCCTACTTCATCGTTGGTGATGATGCCTTCTCCCTCAGAACCTACCTCATGAAGCCGTACACTTCAAGATACCTCACCCGTGAAGAGAGGATCTTCAACTATAGGCTGTCCAGGGCAAGACGGGTGGTGGAGAATGCCTTTGGCATCCTGGCCAACAGGTTCCAGATACTTCTCACCACCATGCAGCATGAGGCACATACTGTGAGGAGCATCGTGGAAGCTTGCTGCATCCTGCACAATCTCATGTGCACCTGCTACCCAGTGTTGCAGAACAGACTTGTCGACTGTCAACAAAGGAATGGGGACATGGAGCCTGGGGAATGGAGGCAAGGACGTAATCTGATAGACACTGTGGATGTACAAGGCCCCAACAGAGCTTCACGTGAAGAGAAGAAGCAGCGCAACCTACTGAGACACTTGTGCAATTCCCCAGCTGGAGCAGTGGAGTGGCAAGACAGGATGATAGATGATTAATTGATGCTTCCTTGTTGCATAACACTGATGAGATTGTGCCGTGTATGTTGAGTGGTCCTACAATGAATAAGGCATTAATAAAGAGCTTTGTTTATTTTAAAATGTGTTGATCAATGAATAAATTGTTATTGAGAATAAAGGTCCATATGTATGGCAGCTGGGATGGGGGACCATACAGTTCCACTATGGTTGCACTGGAGGTTTATCTATCCCACAACTATCCTTATCTATCCCACAAGCATGCAAAGGCTTAAACATTTTTTCAAAGTTTTCACCAACACTTTATTAAGTAAAAAAAATGAACCAAGTGTCTTAAGCTAAGATAACCTTTATTAACTTTCTTAGGTAAACTGTATGACTTTATTAAAAAAGCAAAATGAACCAAGTAAAGTGTCTTAAGCAAGGATAAACTTAACAAGTACAACTCAATCTCTGACACTATTCTCAGTCACTCTGAGTCATGTCCATGGTCTCAGCTGTTAAGCAGTCAGGGACTGTGGAGGTGGCTGTGGCTTGAGTGCTGGTCTGAGGCACCATTGGGGTGCTTGGCCCCGAGGGTGCAACAGGGGATGGTGTATTCAGGAAGCTCTCAGAGAGCTGACTCAGTCCCGTGAGGTTGAGTGGCCTTTCATCAAAGACTTGAGATGTCAGGCCCAATACTGATGATAGATTGTCTGTTGACGGGCTTGGCTGTGGGGTGGAGGAAGGAGGAGTGTAGTGGGGCTGTCTGGTCTGAAGCTGGGTGAGGAGTGGCGAATGTGGCATCCAATGAACCTGGGCCTGGAGTGGGAAGTTCTGCTTCTGCTGTGGGAAGTCCTGGTAGTCATAGCCTTGGTAGGTGAGGGGCTGTTGAAAGCCGTGGAAGGGCTGTGATATCGCCTGGGGTGGAAGAGCAGACCTGGACTGGGTAGGAGCAGCTTCAGCTGGGCCTTGAGGATTGTGCAGAAGTGCTGTGATCTTCTGCTTCATCACCTGGTACTGGGCCTCAGGCAGGTCCCTCAGTATCTGGTTCACATAGGTGATGAAGGGCTTCCGGTCCGAGGATGGTATGTTGCTGAGAGAGAAGTTCTGTGCTGGTCTTCATTGTGTCCCTGATCTCCAACAGCACACTGTGGTCCTGGCCCTCCAGTCTGCCTCTCTGCCTGCATCCTCTGGAGGTGGGGGTGGGGGTGGGGGTGGGTTTGGCCTCTGGTGGCTGCTGCTTCTTCCTCCATTTATGACAGCAGGGCGTCATCCTCCACGGGATCCTCCAAGTCTGCCAGCACGGGGAGTGCAGCTGTCGGGGGGGTCTCTGCTTTGGGGCCCTCTGAAGACACCTGCCTGGACAGGGTAGCTGGTTCCTGGCTGGAAGAGGACTGGCTGTCTGTGGGCTGCCTCAGGGAGAGGGGTGTCAGAGGGGCTGCTCCTCGGTGGCGGATCTCACCCTCCAGGAAACTGCACTTGGCCATGACGTACATCTCCTGATCAGTGAGCTTGACAGCAGCCTGCCCGGATTTCTTGAGGTGTAGCTTGCCATTCCAAGTATGCATGTGCTTCCACCATCCTCGGAGTACTTCTGCGGTGTACCCCAGGCTCTCTGCCTTGTCTCTCCAAGCTGTCTGCTTCTTCTTGGTGTCCCGATACAGTCTGTGGCCCTTTCTCCAGAGGTACTCGTTCTCCCTCAGCCATTCCAGCACCTCATCCTCATGCTCCTCGGAAACGGTGTACTGTTTCCTCTCACCCTTCTCCTTCCCTTGCCTCTTCCTCCCTCTGTCAGGGGCTTGAGCAGCAGGGCCTTTAGAGGCTTGAGCAGCAGGGCCTTCAGGGGCTTGAGCAGCAGGGCCTTCAGCAGCAGGGCCTTCAGCAGTTGGGCTTTGAGGGCCTTGGGGCTGGTCCACCACAGCAGCAGCAGCAGAAGTAGCTTCAGAGTCCGTGCCAGGGGGTGGGATGCTGGTTCTGGCATTCTTCACCTTGCCAGGGCTTGAACGAGTAGGCACGGGCTTCCTCTTCTTGCCTGACTGACAAATCATGGTGTTCCTGCAAGATGTATGTGGCAGCACGTCTTTCCCCTGTATGCTGACTGCGTGCGTGCTGCATACTTTTATATCCACGGAGCTGATGCAATTCATACTTCCCGCATGCAAAGTGAATGCTTTGCATCCGATATACATCCGCGCGACATCCCCTTTGTTTCCTTTAGGCGTCCGTGATGCATCCGCTTCTTTCGTTATGCATCCGCCCCTTCCGCTATGCGTCCGCTTTGAAATTCTCCCCCGGAACCCCTTCGGATGTGTCATCCGCTTCCATCCGCTTTCATCTGCTAGGCTTCCAATGAACATCTGTTTAACATCCCTGCTACATACTACCCACGTCCGTTCTTTTCTGTTCTGTTTATGCAAATTTTTGCCACTTTTTGGAGCAGATGACAACGGATGGAGACACCCCTGAAATTTTGCTTGTCCTTTATGCATACGTTTTGCATCCATCGGCCAGTGGGACCAGGCCTTTAGCTCTCTCTTCCTCATACAAAAGCCAAGTGTTTCTATTTTATAATAGTATCCATCTGTACACCTTAGATCCTAGAAACTAAAAGATAAATGATCTCTAGAATTTTTATCATGTGAAAAATTTTATTTGATCTTGAATTTATATTTATTACATGTTTTTTTTCTGAAGTTAAACAATTCATTACCTGATCAGACTCACCTCTTTATAGCCAAAAATTATACGACCATCATTGACAAGAGTTGCCTGAAAAGTGAAACTGCCCAGGTTGTAGTTATCTTGTAGATGCACATGATCCCATTGAACAACTAGTGCAGTGCCTGTGAAGTTGAGAAAAAGAGACAAAAATACTGGAGGAAAATATATATTTGTAATTGAATAAATTAATTCAACTTCCTTGACTTTGATACCTTACAAAATTACCTGAATATCTAGAATCTGTTGTCAGTGTAAGCCATAGCATAGGATAGCCTAGATTGGGTAGACTGTAATCATATTACCACAACTCAAGTAGTAATTATCTTCTAAAACAAACATTATACAGGAAGTATAATTACACCCTCTTATGAAATATTGAACAAAATAAGGAGATGTAAAATTCAGGATTATTTCAACATTTTCTAAATAATTTATGGAAATAATCAGTTCCAGGGGCTTTCTAAAAGTACTGGAAATAACATTTTTTTTGTATAACAAAAGATACTATGAATTGAAATATATCATCAATTGAATGGCTAATGTGCAAAAGAGCCAAAGCAGTAACAAACACTTATCTGAAAATAAACTCAAAGAACATGGAAGTTATACATCCGATATAAGAAACAATTTCATTCTAATTAGATTTATATATCATATTTTCTCTCTCTAAAATATCCTGTGCATATATTAATAGCTCCCAAGGATCAATAGAATTCTTTTTCATGCAGAGACAATATAGCTGTCTTGCAAAAGCAGTCCTGGTGGCGCAGTGATTAGAATGCATTATTGCAGGGAAACCCTGCATATAGCATGAAGTTCAGTCCTGATGAGCTCAAGGTTGATTCAGCTTCCATCCTTACTATATCAATAAAAAGAGGATTCAGATTGTTGGAGGCAATGTATTGACACTCAGAGAGTGTTGTAAAGCATCTAGGTCTAAGTGCTATTGTTATTTGAGGCTCTAATTCTCCAAAAATATTTAATGCAAGACATATGGTAAATCTGTAGGCTCCATGTATCTCATGGGTCTACCAATTATGGTACATATTTATCCAATTTTTAACATATTTTTCAAATTTCTTTAAACACAATTCACAACAATATTTCTGTAACTTTTAGCATTACATTTCATAAAGGCTATGGCAAGTTAAAATTGCAGTGTTTAGTCATGGGAACTTAACTCAGTGGAATAAATATGCAGTTTGGATTAGAAATATTAACTATATGGAGTTATCTGACTAATAGTCTGTAAGTTTTAGAAATGTAAGATATCAAGGGTATCAACTTCTATTACTGAAGAATAATTGTCACTTGACTCATGCTTCCCTAGAAGTGGCCACCTTGATGGTTACAGGCAGCTGATGTTGAAAATCAAATATGCTGCACCTAGCTAATAGGAGGAAAGACTACAGGAAATGGCAGACTGGTTGGCTTGGCTGGAAAATCAGATAAAAAGTATCTGGAAGAAGAGGATGGTACAACAAAGTAACACTGGAGTATCTACTAAGTCCAGAAACAGCTCAGTTTTCATTAACCTGAATTTAATTTGGATTACTTCTGAAATCCTGTCCCTTGGTCTGATTATAGAAATTAGAATCCAGTAAAAATATGAAGTGCTACAAGGTCCTTGTTTCTGGTGTGCAAGAAATTCTGTGAGAATGAAAGGTATTTAATTCTCCAAGAAACCATAACATTATATTGAGTGAAATATACATGTAGATATAAATGGATGTTGACTTCTAATTGTTAATTATTTTAGGGTAGATTGCTCTGTCATTTTATCTGAGGTTACAAGTTTTGCAACTACTCTTTTTAATTAATTCATTGATTTAATTTCTAGCTTGCTCAATTTCAAAACAACTCTATGGCTTCATAGAGTTGGTTAAAATAATGGTTTTAATAATAATAACTCTATGGTTATAAAAATAAAATAAAATAAAAATAAAAATAACTCTATGGTTAAAATAATGAATTTTATATAAAACTATAACCTATCTTCCAAGGGACAACATAATCTCCAATCATACACTTCAACTAGTATTGTGTTTCTCCAACAGTACGGCTCTCCCAGCATGTTTTCTAGGCATGAGGTGAAATTAAGCCATTCCCCCAAAATTTAGGCCTATTTAAACATGTGAAATGGGGGGGGCAAGGGGGGAACTTGCCATTAGGAGAGGCCCTAATTCCTCGCCAAACAACCATCATGGCGGAAACCCTCCCTTCCTCCTTCTTTCCCTGCCAAGCTTCCCAGAGAATTATCTCTTTGGGAATTGCTAGGAGAAATCCAGGAGGTGAATTTCTATCCTATTTCTGTCCTTCAATGAGATGAAGGTGGGGATTGCATTTTTGACGGTGCTAAGGGTCTGTAGGATGATTCCCTTTCTCTTGTGTTTGGATTGGAATGTTTGCCTCTGCTCAAAGGGCAAAATGGATAGATGGTTACCTTTTAAAAACTACTGGGAGGGGGAGAGGAAGCTGCTCGGCCAGTCTATACTCTTAGGGAACTGATAGAGGGAATGAGAATAAAGATAATTTAAAGAGGGGGAAAAGGTCCACAGAGGGGTTTTGGATGGCTGGAGCAAGGGGAGAGCGCTCAACCATACAGGGGACGAGACCATGACCCGAAGCTGTGGGGTGGGAAGCAAAGCAAGTTGTGTGGGGGGGGGAGAGAAAAATGATGGCATCACCCTCCTGCTGCTGCTTCCACCCATCGAAGCCCGAATGACTCAGTGACTTGCAGGAATGTTGTTGATGCAGCTGCCATCAAGTAAAGTGATGGCCCTGAAGAAGGGCTGGTGGTTCTCATTGGTAGAGGGGTCTGTCCTGCTGCTGCTGCCGGTATTGTTGGAGATGGCGCTGGTGAGAGAGGTGCCACCACCGGCAGGAACCATGGAAGCTATGGAGGCAGCTCCCCTGCCTGAGAAGCAGCTGAAATGCTGCCAGTGGAGGAATGCGCTTGAACCGTTCCTCCACCCACTGGAATAGCTACTTCTCCGCTACCGCTGTGATGTCCAGCAGGGGCTCCGGCCTCTGTGTCTTGCCCAATGGCAACACTCTGAACGCAGTATAAGCCATGACGAGGGCAGAAGGGAAAACGACGGCAGTGGAGGAAGTAGCAGCAGCAGCCAACAAAGGTCCCGTGACACAAAGTGCCCCACCGATGACGACATCCACACTGCCACCTGCCCGCTGAGCCAGCCTGCAGCCATCACCATACCTGGGTCTGCATCAAAGGCACTTGGCGGGAGTAGGGAGCCTTCCATGTTCTGCCATGATTGGCTGTTAGGAGTGGCTGGTACCAAGGCATGGCTGCCCATGGGGTGCTCTAGGAAAGGGTGCACGGGGGAGAGAAATTAAGTCACCCCCGAAAAGACGGCTTAGCCATTTTTTCGAGGGTCAAAAGAAAATAAGGCCCAGCCTTATTTTCTGAGAAACATGGTACTTTAACCTAATGTCTGCAGAAAAAAAATAATTATTTTTAAAGATTACTTAAATGTGGTCAGGGTATATATAAGTACATAACTATAGATTATGTATATAAACTGTTCTATATACATATACTATATATTGTATGTGAACTGTGAGTGTTTTATTGTTATGATTGTAATTCATGGGGAATCTCTTTGCTACAGTGATCAAAGGCTAATAAAAATATTTTGCTTTCTCCAGGCTAAAAGGAGGATAAACTTATTATTTTTTCAGAACTCAAGCTGTTAAATCAGCAATAATTCTGTTGAATGTAGATACTATAGCTGCAATGCTTCTTCCTCTAAATCTAAATGAAAAAAAATCTAAATTCACCAATATCTCAGATTGATCAGAAGTTTACAGTAGTGGAAAGGCTGGAATACATACAGAGGATAGCAAGTAGGATGGTGTAGGAGGTAAAACCCAAGCCTTATGGATGGATTAAGGAGTTGAGCATGACTAATTATAAAAGAGAAAACGAAGACCACAACATGAAAATATTATGCTGTTGTTGCTCTAGCCCCAACTAGAGGCCGGGGACATATAAACCTAACCATATCATATGAAGCCAGGCTCCATTTTCTGTCAGCCTTTGAAGAAGACAGAAGCACATTTAGTTTACTTTATTGTCATTGCACTTTGTACAACAAAATTAAATACCATCTTCAGTGTACATTAGGACTATTAAAAAAAACACAAACACACATCCTTCGCATTCTATACACTGAATTGAAAACCCCTTATATTGCATTAATATTGCACTATTCAGTAGAATTCAATAGAGTTACTGCCCTGGGATAGAATCTGTTTTTGATTCTATTTGTCCTTGGTTTTATTATCCTGTACCATCTGCCAGACTGTAGTAGTTCAAAAAAAGGGTGCTCAGTATGAGATGGATCTTTGAGAATGTTTTGAACTCTCTTAAGGCAAGGGAAGCTATAAAGCTCTTCCAAAGAGTGAAGAGGGCAACCAATGATGTTCTGTACAATGACATTAACTCTCTGGAGTGCTATCTGCCACTGTGCAATTGGCAAACCATACAGTGGTGTAGTAAATATACTCTGTATGGTGCAGCAGTAGAAGGTCACCAGCAGTTTTTCACTCAGTTGTTGTTTTCTGAGAAGTCTCAGGTAGTATAATCTCTGCTGGGCCCTTTTGACTAATGCTACAATGTGAGCACCCCAGGTCAGGTTCTCTTTCATGGTAAAACCCAGAAACTTAAAACTGGTCACTTGCTCTACTTGGTCTCCATTGATAAACAAAGTCTGCATGTCTGATCTGTTCCTTCTATAGTCCACTTTAACTTATTGGTCTACACTAATGGTGTTGAGGACCAAGTTATTCTCTCCACATGATGAAAACAACCGCTCCACCTCATCTTGATAGACAGACTCATCCCCCCACCCCCAGAGATGAGTCCCACCACAAGCAGCCATTTCGACCAGGACACAGCTGGAAACTGACTATGTTCCTCACACAGAGCATTGCTCGTAAAGTTCAGGCTGCTTATTTGTTGGTTGTTAAGGCCCTGTCCCACTGCACTTATGGAGGCAAAGAGGATGTAAAACGTTAAAAAAAGCTTGCCATCCATTGGAAAACGCGATGCATCCGTTGTGTACTCATTGCATACGTGTTTCATACGCTTTATCCGTCGAGCATCTGTCCACTGCGATTTCATCTGCACAAGAAGTTTTGAGCTGCACAAAACTTTGTGAACAGATGAACTTTCTGCCGTGTACGATGTAAATCCGCAACATATACGGGTAACAAACGTTCTATGTCCGTTTATCATCCGTTAAACATCCGCTATATCCTCTCTGCATCCTCTGGGCATCCTTGCAACTCACATCCACTGCAGCTGAAAATGGAAAGAGGGAGAAAACAAAAGGTACACGGAATGTCTACACAGCGTTAGTAGCACGGAAATAGAAAGGATGTGCAGTGAATGGTTTGCATCCGATATACATCTGCACGGCATCCCCTTTCTTTCCTTTAGGCGTACGTCATGCATCCGCTTCATCCGCTATGCGTCCGCTTCGAAATTCTCCCCCGGAACCCCTTCAGAGGTGTCATCCGCTTCCACCCTCTTTCATCCACTAGGCTTCCTATGAACATCCGTTTAACATCCCCACTACATACTACCCACGACCATTCTTTTCCGTTCTGTTTATGCAAATTTTCGCCACTTTTTGGAGCGGATGACAACGGATGGAGCCACCCCCGAAATTTTGCTCGTCCGCTGTGTCCTTTATGCATACGTTTTGCATCCATCAGCCAGTGGGACCAGGCCTTTAGGTTGGTTGTTGGTTCATGCTGTCTATCTCGTATTTATATTTTATTTTCACTATTTGTATTTCCTCAGTTTCACCATACCCTGTTCTCACAATAAATCATTCAAATCCATGCCACGGTCTTTTTCATTGAAGAATGGGGGTTGGGGGGGTGTTAGTTGTCTGTTGAGCTGCACACAGAACAGCCGTCAACTAATACATAAATGGCAGTCAGAGGAAGATGTTTTCCCTATTTAGAACAGGACAAAGATCAATATATCAGAATTAAAAATCTGAATGATAGATTCCTTTTTGCTGAAAATTTTGAATTGGCAGGGTAGCAGCTGCCAGGAATACCTTACAGTAGTGGATTCTGATAAGTGAACTGGTAAGCTGGACAAAATGATTTACAATATTCCTTCCGACTTTTATGTTTTATAAATCTATAAAAGAGTGGATGGCTTAATTAACTCAAATATATATACATTTTGTACAGTTCCAGCAACAAAATTGGATTTTGTTTTTGCATCATACAATTTTATGTCAGATACTGTCCTTTGAGAGCTATAAATAAAGGCAGGGTTATTCAAATATTATACGGTACTGACACTTCAATTATCTTTATGAAGTTTATGAACCTCTGTGTTTGTATAATATGCCCTATGTTTATATAAAATATGACACAAATAAAAAAATATTGTAATTCATTAATGGATATTTATTATGCAAATGGTACTAGAAAACACTATAGATTCACTTTTTTAACAATGCTAACTGAAATTTTATATAACAACTAAAGCTTTTATAGCTTTTATGGATTATAATAATGGATAATACATGCCTAGAGACTCTAGCAGCAAATTTTAACTAAATTAAAGTTTTATATGCAGAGAAATAGCTAATTAAATGTATTACATTTTAAAGAGCTAAATATTATGATCAATCCACTGTGTAATTTCCTACAAAGGGAAACAAACAGCAGCTAAACTAAAAGTAATCTGAACAAAACTATTCCTGCTTACCATTATCAAAGTATCTTACAGTAGAATTTCTCGAAATGCTGGGGTCAAAATTGGCCATCAAGGGTGCAATATACTGTGTTGCTGTTAACATCTGATGCACAACTTCTCCTGTGTAAATAAACCCTGTAAAAAGAGAACAAATAGCAAAATCACATCACTTATCATTAAAAAGATAATACATGCTACTCTTAATTAGAGACTGCCAGAGTATCTTAGAATTTGACCAGGAAAATTATTTTCGGTTTTTATGAATGTATCTGAGTTGCTAAAGAACATCAGAATTTCAGTAATGGAAAAAAATAAATATAAAAGCAAAAAAGAAGGATCAAACTTGAAAGGGAAAAAAATCTACTTCAAAGTTTAGCAAAGTTTTAGAGGAGGGTTTGTGATAAGCAACCAGTTTGAAAAGGGGAAAATTTAACAATTACACAAAGGATCTTCTGGATTCACAAGTTTGATTGCCTCTTACTATGTGAAAACAACCATGCATATTGTGGCATTTTTTTAGATTAGAAGATTAGAATTCTGTATTGGCCAAGTGTGATTGGACACACAAAGAATTTGTCATGGTGCAACTGGTCTCATTATACATAAAAGAAAAGATACATTTGTCAAGAATCTTAAGGTACAACACTTAATAATACTCACAGAGTACAATAAGCAATTAAATCATGGTAGGAAACAGTCAATATAGATCATAAGGATACAAGTAACAAAGTTATAATCATACAGTCACAGGTGGGAGGGGATGGGTGATAAGAAGTGATGAGAAGATTAATAGTACTAGTAGTGCAGAGTTTGTAAATAGTTGGGAGGGAATTATTTGTTTAGTAGTGATGGCGCTTAGGAAAAAACTGTTTTGGTGTGCCATTAGTGTCATTTTGAGGGAAGGAGTTGAAACAGTTTATGTTCGGAATGTGAGGGGTCTGTAATTATTTTCACTGCCCTCTTTTTGACTTGTACAGTATACAGGCCCTCAGTTGAAGGCAGGTTGGTAGTAATTGTTTTTTCTGCAGTCCTAATTATCCTCTGAAGTCTGTGTCTGTTCTGTTGGATTACAGGAACAAACCAGTTATAGAGGTGCAGATGACAGACTCAATAATTCCTCTGTAGAACTGTATCAGCAGCTCCTTGGTCAGAGCTTTCTGAGTTGGCGCAGAAAGAACATTCTTTGTTGCGCTTTTTGATCACGTTTTTGATGTTAGGTGTCCATATTGTTATGTGATATAATAGAACCTAGAAACTTAAAGGTCTCTACTGTTGATACTGTGTTGTTTAGTATTGTAAGACGTGATAGTATGGGAGGGTTTCTTCTAAAGTCTACCACCATTTCTATGGTTTTAAGTATGTTCAGTTCCAGATTGTTCCAATTACACCACAAGGCAAGTTGGACAACCTCCTGTTTGTATGCGGATTTGTCGTTGCTTCGAATGAGACCAATCACTGTTGTGTCATCTGCAAACTTTAGTATTTTAACAGATGGATCAATTGAGATTGATATATGGGGAGAAGAGAAGTGGGGAAAGTCATTGATATATAGGGAGAAGTAGAGAAAGCACACAGCCTTGGGAGGTCCCTGTACTAATTGTACAGGTATCAGATGTGATTCTGCCTAGCTTCACCTTCTGCTACCTGTCTGTTAAGAACCTTATGATCTACTTACAAGTGTGTTCAGGTATTGCTAGTTGGTTTAATTTAGTTAGAAGAATGTCTGGAATGATGGTATTGAATGCTAAACTGAAGTCTACAAAGATGAGCCTTGCGTCGGTATTTGGAGATTCAAGGTGTTGTGCAGAGGCATATTAACAGCATCATCTGTTGATCTATTTTCTTGGTATGCAACTGCATGGGATCTAACAATGGATCCATGATGGTTTTCAGGTGGGACAGCAGTAGCCTTTCAAAGATTTTCATAACTACAGATGTTAGAGCAACTGGTCTGCAGTCATTCAATTCCTTGATGGAGGGCTTCTTCGGCAATAGGCATTTTAAAGATGACCACACTTATGTAGCACAACCTTTTGAGAGCTAGACTTATGCACTGTCATGGATATATTTCTTGCACAAGGATTCAAAGCAGTGAAATTGTAGGGAAAAATAAATCTAATGAAGTACAGACTGGGATAATTACTTTACACCTTAATTATTTCAGCAGTATTCACAAACATATATAGCTTTTCCCCATGTAGATTTTCTGTTTCAAAAACTTTTAAAAAGTAAGCATTGTTGTTACATTATATTTTAAGTGACTATATACTACGTGGAGAGTTCCTATTATTTGACTATCTCTCTCTCATTCACTCTCTCTCTCACACACACTTTTAAGTGCTCTTGAGTTCAGTTAGAAACACCAGATTCCAAAAAGGACAATTTTATACTGCAGGTTTCCCAATCTGTTGTTATTATTTTGATTCATGTCAGATTGTGTAATTTCTTTCTAAAGTAACCACATTTAATGGATGCCCTCCAGATGCATTGGACTGTAATTCACATTATTATTCCCAAATAATGCAACTTATAGGCAATGCTGCAAAATGTATCCACCAAGGAACTGGAAAACTATAATTTCATCTTTAAATTACATTCCTTAGTAAATATCATGGATGCTTTTAACCTTTTTCTTGAAGAGAGAAAAATAATTACAAGTTTATCATTGTTTCTAGGATCCAATGACAATTCCAATCAATAAAAGCTGGAAAGCTACAAGATTAATCAGATTTAAATGAACACATATTTAATCTATTTCTATGTCAATTACAAAAGCAACTGTAGAATTTTACTTGATGTATTGAACATTTTATCATTCCCACTTACACACTGAATCAACCACAATGTCAGCTAAGCAGATTCTTGAATAGATTTCCACAGAAATTTGGCAAAAACTAGTTTACATTGTCTAAGATCCAGTTTTCCAATAGCTTTTGCTCTTAGTTGATGCTACAGGAGTCTGTGAAAGTATTCCAAATCTATAGTTTCCTAAAGTATTTAATCTTCTTTTTTGAAAGGATATTGAAGCTTCTGAAAACTTCCTGATCTTGGTTCTCTTCAGATGTATTGGACCTAAACTATCACAATCCCAAACAAGCATATGCTAGCTGTGAATCATAGGAGTTCAAATTCAACATTCTAAAAAAAAAAAGTTTCTCGAAGAAAGCTGATTTATAGATCAAAATATATGACACTATGTTCTAAACTACTGGAATCAATTAATGTAATTAGTAAGTTACTAAAGGAAATTTAAAAATGCAATATAATTTAGAAAATAAACTAGGAAATTTAAAAACATAGAAATGACTTGTGCAGCTGCTGAATAAGTGCTTTTGTTATAAATATTCCATGACTTCCATTTTGTAATATGGATGGCACACTCAAATAATAAAGTGTATTACTTACACTTTTTAATAGCACTCATCGAATAGCGCTCAGTGGTACTGTTTGTCAAAAGATGGCTACCCCAAATGTGGAAATTCTACTTGCACAATGGCAGAGGTATTTAGGAAATTCCAATGGATGCTATCCAGCTGTGAGAAATTTCCACAGTAGATTGAATTTTGCTCAGATCTTTACCAAATTCCTCTCTTCTGGTTTTAGATGCCATATTTTCTTAATTCCGTTTTTCCTCCTTTATATTGATATACATTCAGTGAGGTAGATTACAATTCACAAAAAAAATGCAAGGAAGGGTAAAATAATTATTCCTCAGCTTTAAGGTTTTTGGCACCAATTTGCTCACATCGTATAATATCTGCCACTTGATACTTTTTCCTTTCTTAAAACCACCTTCATTTCAAGTGTATGCCTACTTTAATATATTTATAGCTATTACAGACAACTAGAGTTGAATCTATATCATAATAAATATGTAAAACTCTTCTCCTACCCCCCAACATTGTGCCTTGAAATATAAAATCTATTTCATTTATTCCAAGCTTTATAGGTTCCTGAGCACAGGGTGAAAAAACCTGACTAGGGTGGATCTACTTTTTATTATTTCAGTATTAGCCTACAGTCCAATAACATAATCCTAAGAATAAAATATTATAAAATATATTCTCTTTGGCACAGACTTAAAATGAAGGCAATTTTAATAGAGGAGCGAGCATCAAAATGGCAGGTGTTATTCAATTTGAGCAAAATGGTACCAAACTTCCAAACTATTCATACAAACAAATGAGATCAGAGCTGACAGTGACTGATGAGTAAAGAGATCTTGAAATAATGGTAAAGGATTTGGTCATGGTATTGACACAATATACATTTGTTATAAAAAGATTCAACAGCATGTTAGGGATAATAGAGTATTGAAAACAGAGATGCCAACATTATAATGCTTTTGTATAAATCAGTGGTGTGAGTGCATGTAAAATGTTGGGTGCAGTTCAGAGGAGCCAACTAAGATGAGCAAGCAGCTGAAGCAGACTCTCCAAGAGGAAAGATTGTGAAACTTGGGGCTTTTTAGACTAGAGAATAAACAAATGAGAATGAACTGGAATGAAGTGTATAACATTATGTATGGTGAAGACAAAAAAAAGCTATTTTCTCTTCCCAAACATTAGAATCAAATTCATCTAATGAAATTTAATCCTGTAAGACAAAAATATTTTTATACTACATGCGATATTTAAAACTGGAATTCATTACCACTAGATTCTATGGAACTACCACTACAGGTAAAACTCAGAAAATTAGAATATTGTGCAAAAGTTCATTTATTTCAGTAATGCAACTTAAAAGATGAATCTAATATATGAGATATACTCATGACATGCAAAGCAAGACAGTTCAAGCCGTGATGTGTCATAATTGAGATGATTATGGCTTACAGCTCAAGGAAACCCCAAATCCACAATCTCAGAAAATTAGAATATTGTGAAAAAGTTCATTATTCTATGCTTAAAGTGTCCACCCTAATCAGCTAATTAAGCCATAACACCTGCAAAGGGTTCTTGAGCCTTTAAATGGTCTCTCAGTCAGGTTCAGTAGGAATCACAATCATGGGAAAGACTGCTGACCTGACAGTTGTGCAGAAAACCATCACTGACACCCCCCAAAAGGAGGGAAAGCCTCAAAAGGTAATTGCAAACAAAGTTGCATGTCCCTAAAGTGCTGTATTAAAGCACATTGATAGAAAGTTATGTGGAAGAGAAAAATGTGGAAGAAAAAGGTGCCTAAGCAGCAGGGATGACCACAGCTTGGAGAGGATTGTCAGGAAAAGGCCATTCAAAAGTGTTGGGGACTTTCACAAGGAGTGGACTGAGGCTAAAGTCAGTGGTGCATCAAGAGCCACCATACACAGGACGGATCCTGGACATGAGCTTCAAATGTCGTATTCCTCTTGTCAAGCCGCTCCTGAACAACAAACAACATCAGAAGTGTCTTACCTGGGCTAAAGAAAAACAGAACTGGTCTCTTGCTCAGTGGTCCAAAGTCCTCTTTTCTGATGAGAGCAACTTTTGCATCTCATTTGGAAACCAACCAAGGACCCAGAGTCTGGAGGAAGAATGGAGAGGCACACACTGCAAGATGCTTGAAGTCCAGTGTGAAGTTTCCACAGTCTGTGTTGATTTGGGGAGCCATGTCATCTGGTGGTGTTGGTCCACTGTGCTTTATAACGACCAGGGTCAATGCAGCTGTCTACCAGGAGATCTTGGAGCACTTCATGCTTCCTTCTGCAGATGAGCTTTATGGGGATGCTGACTTCATTTTCTGGCAGGACTTGGCACCTGCCCACACTGCCAAAAGCACCAAAACCTGGTTCAATGACCATGGGATTACTGTGCTTGATTGGCCAGCACACTCACCTGACCTGAACACCATAGAGAATCTATGGGGCATTACCAAGGGAAAGATGAGAAACATGAATCCAAACAATTCAGAAGAACTGAAGGCTGCTCTGGAAGCATCCTGGTCTTCCATAACACCTCAGCAGTGCCACAGGCTGATAGCTTCCATGCCATGCCGCATTGAGGCAGTAATTGTTGCAAAAGGGGCCCAAACCAGGTACTGAGTACATATACATGCTTATACTTTTCAGATGTCCGATAATGTTCTATGTACAATCCTTGTTTTATTGATTGCATGTAATATTCTAATTTTCTGAGATTGTGGATTTGGGGTTTTCATGAGCTGTAAGCCATAATCATCACAATTATGACACATCACAGCTTGAACTATATTGCTTTGCATGTAATGAGTCTATCTCATATATTAGTTTCACCTTTTAAGTTGCATTACTGAAATAAATGAATTTTTGCACGATATTCTAATTTTTCGAGTTTCACCTGTAGATTTGATGCTGGATACTAGCTCAACTGACTTCAAAAAAGAGTTGGTACAATTCACTGAAGTCATGATGATCCATGGCTAATAGCCTTGATAGCAATGTGACTGCCTCTGAAAACCTTCTGCTGGAAGGTTAATTAGTTGGCTGCTATGAGAATAGACTGTTGGGCTAGGGGGTCTGTCTGACCCCCTAGCCCAAGGGGGCATTGCTTGTGTTCTGACATGTGATGTTCAGGAATAGGCTGATTCCTTCCTCAGATTTCAGAATGTAACAGAAGAAAGGGGGGAAGGACTTGCTCAAATTAATGGCAGAAGCATTACAAAAAGAGGGCCAAGAGGTTTGAAGGAAAATCGACGAGGTATATAGAATATATACCAACTGTACAAGATGTTTTAGATTTCCAAGAGAGGTTTATATACGATTCTCAAAGAAACAACTGAGAGATGACATATACAAAGTGACAAGAGATGAACCGTTGATATTCAAGGGAACAGAAATTGTAATGTTGAAACAAATTCCAAGGAGAATAAGGGAACATAAAGAAATACAGATTCCTGACTGCCCAGCTGAATAAAATAACATCCCATTCAAATGGCTCATCCCAGAGGGAATGTTAATGACATGGCAGGATAAAAAATTTAAAATACAGTATAGAAAAAGCGAGGGAATTCTTTGAAATGTATGTGGTATCAGGAGAAGAACAGAACAGCAAAGAGGATGTGGAAAGTAGGAGCCAAGAAGATCGGGTGGAGGAAAGAGAAACAGAACAAGAGGAAAGAGAGCAGGAAGAAGTGGAAAGAGTGGCGTAAGAACAAGACACCAAATGAGAGCAAATAAGCTTCAACAAGAAACAACTAAAGAGTAAGATGGCGGAAGAAATCAAATTGATTTCCATTAACATCAATGGCTTAAATTCACAAATTAAGAGGAAAAAAACAATAACTATGCCTTCAAGAAACACATATCCAGAAACATCAAAGTAAACTGTTAGAAGCACCAAAGTTAGGAGATTTATATGTATCTCTAACCCAACAAAAAAAGAGGAGGATAGCAATATATATTAGGAAACATTTACAAGCAAAATGGGTATATGCAGACGAGGAGGGTAGGATTTTGGTGTTAGAAGTTTATATAAATTATAAGAAAATGTTATTGACAGTGATATATGCATCAAACTAGAAACAAGAAAATTTTTATACCAAACTATACAGAAAATTAGTAGAACAGGAATATGAGAACATATGTCTTCTAGGTGATTTCAATGCAATAGCAAATTTAGGAAAAGATTACAATTATGAAAATCCAGGGGAAAAAAGGAAAAGGAAGACATTACCAAAAGTATTCTATCAAATGGTGGAAGAATTAGGATTAAAAGATACAGGGAGAAAGAAATCCAGACAAAAAACAGTATACTTACTATTCAGCACCACACAAGATTCGATATGTTGCGGACAAATGGGGAAATGGAACATAATATAAAAGAAATAGAAACTGAATCTAACACATCAGTGGACCATAATCCCATTAAAATAATTTTGAAAGAATTGGAAAAAAACAGAAAATGGATGCTAAACAAGAAGATCCTAAAAGAAAAAGAATGTGTTAAGATGATGGAAAAAGAATCGGAGTTCTTTCTGAAGGAAAACAAAAAACAACAAATATCAATTCCAAATCTATGGGACACAACTAAAGCATATATCAGAGGCCTAGCAATTTCATAGAATACACGTAGACATAAGAAAAAAAAAGGAGAACAATCTAAACTACTAGATACTCTTAAGGAGTTAGAAAAAACATTAGGAAAAACACCACATAATAAGACAGCAAATATGGAGAGGATAATGATTAGACATAAATTGAACATGTTAGCACAAGATGAATGGTTACAGGACATGAAAAAGATAAAACAGAATTATTTTGAACACACGAATAAGCCGGGAAGGTGGCTCACCTATAGACTTAAGAAAGAAAAAGAAAAAAGAGCAATCCAACAATTGAAAGATGCTGGTGGTACGTTACAACATCAAACTGAAAAGAAAAAACATATTGTTAAAAGTTTTTTTTGAGGAATTATATAGTAGGGAAGACATACCAGAGGGAAATATCCAACATTACTGAGAAGGAAAAGAGCTACCTGTGATCCTGGAAGAGGATAAAGAAGAAATAAACAGGGAAATAACATTAAGAGAACTGCAAGTGGCAATTCTGAAACAGAAAAACAATAAGACACCAGGACCGGATGATCTCCCAGGGGAACTGTATAAAACACTCCAAGAAAAATTAGAAATGCAATTATTAGAACTCTACAATGCGGTACTGATGACAGTACCTATGTCATGGGGGGAGACGTACAAAATTACCTAAGTCATGGGGGGAGACATACATAACACTGATCCCAAAAGAAGATTCGGACCATCAATTAATTCAAAATTATAGGCCCATATCCCTTTTAAATGTTGATTATAAAATATTTATGTCCATAATGGCAGAAAGATTGAAAAAAACCTTTAATCAGATCATTCATAGTGACCAAAATGGATTCTTACCAAATAGACAAATTAAAAATAATACCAGAATGGTATTGAATATAATAGAATATTATGAAGCAAACCCAGGAAAACAATTGGCAGTTCATAATACAATAATTAAAAAGCATGCAATTTGGCAATAAATCTATTAAATTGATTTTGATAATTTATACACAGAAGCCAATGTAATATGAACGGTGACAGAATGGAAACATTCAAGATCAACAAGGGAGTAAGGCAGGGATGTGCACTGTCACCCCTTCTCTTTATTCTTACCTTAGAAAACTTATTGGAAAACATTAGGAAAAATGTAGAAATCAAAGGGGCTTTAATTAAAAAGGAGCATTATAAGGTAGAGGCATTTGCCAATGATATAGTATTTTTTTTGGAAGACCCAGAGGATAAGGGAGTAAAATTAATAAAGGAAAGAGAGGAATTTGGCAAGGTTGCAGGCCCTAAGATTGATAAAAACAAAAGAAAATTATTGACTAAAAATGTAAAAGATAAGGAAAAAAAAAAGAATTGGAAGGAAAATTGGAAATGAAAAGTGTGAAAAAGGTAAAATCTTTAGACATTTGGTTAACAGCAGGATGCTCTTCAATCAAAAAAAGATAACTATGACAAATTAATAATACAAATCAAAAAAGAATTGGAAATGTGGGGGAAATTACAGCTATCACTACTGGTGAAAATTGCAGCAATTAAAATGTCTACCCTACCAAAAATGCTGTATCTTTTTCAAGCTGGATAAAACCGTTTTTAGAGAATTAGATTGAATAATAAGTAAATTTGTTTGGAATGAGAAAAAAGGTGAGATAAAAATAAAATTGGTACAGGAGAAAAGAGGTATGGGTGGTTTTGGACTCCCTGACTGGGAAATATATTATTATGCTGCGGCTATGGTATGGATTAAAGATTGGATGAACTTGGAAAATAGAAGAGCATTCTCAATAGAGGGTCATGACTTGCAGAGAGGGTGGCATAGTTTCCTATGGGATGGGAAACGTAAACAGCATGCATATTTTCAGAGATATATGATTAGAGAGATTCATTAATTCAGACATGGAACAAGAAAAAAGAGGAATTACAAAGACCTATTAGACACATAAGGAAGATTAAAAACAAGACAAGAATTATAGCAACAAAATATAAAGATAGAATGGTGTTCATACATGCAAATTCAGGTGAGATATCAGAAGGATAAAGAACAATTTGGTTTCTGCATGGAAAAGCATCAATTAGATAAAAATTTACAAGAAATGGAAAAGAAAATGATTTCAAGAATATATAACTTTCTACTAGTTTTTAAAATGGAAGAGGAGGTGGTCAAAGAGACGATGGTGGTATGGGTGAAAAATGTTGGACACAATATAGACCTGAAAAATTGGGAGAGAATGTGGGGATCAAATTACAAACTAATTACATACAGAGCATACAAGGAAAATCAATACAAAACATTCTACAGATGGCACCTTCCTCCTGATAGATTGGCAAAAATGTTTAAAGGCCCTGTCACACTGCCCAACGAATGCAAAACGTTAGTAAAAAGGACACAACGGATGAGCAAAATGTTCCATCCATTGTTATCTGCTCTCAAAAGGGGCAAAAATTTGCATAACTGGAGCGGATAACATGGAAAAGAATGGACGCGGGGAGGACGCAGAGCGGATGGAAAGCGGATGCAGAACGGAAGTCCAGCAGATGGAAGCGGATGGGAGCAGATGGCACATCCGCGAGGCTTCCGGGGGACCTCAGCAAAGCAGACGCAGAACGGATACAGCGGATGCACAGCAGATGAAGCGGATGCAGAGCGGAAGCCTAGCGGATGCACAGTAGATGAAGCGGATGCAGTGCGGAAGCCTAGCGGATGCACAGTGGAAGCCGAACGGATGCTGAGCATTAATTGCGCATGCGGGGGGGATGCATTGCGTAAGCCCCGCGGATATAAAGGGAAGCAGCTCCCAAGCAGGTCACCATTCGGAGGAAAGACCTGCTGCCGGACGGATTGACTGCCTTGCCTGCTTTGCCTGCCCTGCCTGCATGCCTTCCTGCAAGCCTTGCTGCAAGCCTTGCTGCCAGTCTGCCTCCCAGCTTCCTGGCCAGCCTCCCTGCCAGCCTTGCTCTCTGCCTGCCTGCCAGCCTTGCTGCCAGCCTGCCTTCCAGCCTCCCTGCCAGCCAGCCTGCCTGCCAGCCTTGGTGCCTGCCTGTCTGCCAGGCTTCCTGCCAGCCTTGGTGCCTGCCTGCCTGTCAGGCTTCCTGCCAGCCTTGGTGCCAGGCTTCCTGCCAGGCTTGGTGCCTGCCAGCCTCCCCGCCAGCTTCCCTGCCAGCCAGCAACCCCACAACCATGGGGAAGAAGTGAAAGCCTCAGCAACCTGCCGCCATCCCTGGCAAGAGGGACAGGGCCACCCTCCCGCCCCCTGTCCCTGACTCTGCTTCTGCTGGGGATTCTGCTGCTCGGGCTCGCTCTTCTGGTGCTGGAGCTTCTACTGAAGCTGCTCCTGGCGGTGGTGCTTCTGCTGGTGCTTACTCTGCTGAAGCTGCTCCTGGCGGTGGTGCTTCTGCTGGTGCTTACTCTGCTGAAGATGCTCTGGTCCTGCTCGAGCTCCTGGACTTGCTCGTACTGCTCATACTGCTCGTGCTCCTGGTCTTGCTCGTCCTGCTCATCCTGCTCGTGCTCCTGGTCCTGCTCGTGCTCCTGGTCTTGCTGGCTTTGCTGTTGCTTACCCTGCTGCTGATCCTGCTGGTGCTGCTGGTGCTGCTGCTGCTGATGATCCTGCTGCTGCTGCTGATGATGATGATGATTATGATCCTGCTGGTGATCATGATGATGATGATGATGATCCTGCTGGTGCTGCTGCTGCTGGTGGTGTGGAGGAGCAGCCCCTACTACTTGGGAGCCCCTCTGATGAGGGCCCATCTGGTCCTGCCAAAGGGAGGAAAAGGCATATGCGACAACGGGAGAGGAGGCAATACTCCAATGAGGCGGAACATGAAGATGAGGTGCTGGAGTGGCTGAGAGAGAATGACTATCTGTGGCGGAAGGGACACCGGCTATACAGGGACACCAAGCGGAAGCATGCTGCTTGGAGAGAGAAGGCGGAGAGTCTGGGCTACACTTCGAAGGTGCTCCTCGGCTGGTGGAAGCACATGCACACCTGGTACGGGAAGCTGCACCTGAAGAAATCTGGCCAGGCTGCGGTTAAGCTGATAGACAGAGAGACCTACGTCATGGCCAGGTGCAGCTTCCTGGAGGGTGAGATTCGCCACCGAGGAGCACCAGGAGCCCCTCCCATGACCTCTCTCTCCGGCAGCCTGCTGAGAGCCAGTCCTCTTCCATTCGAGAGTCAGTCCCTGTCTCCAGGCAGGTTTCTGTGAAGCATGCCACAGCGGACAACCTACGGACAGGTGTTGTAACCGTGGTGGAGCACGTGGAGGACTCCCTGGTGCAGTGGGAGAAAGGAAACGGCGCGTCCACCACAGCCGTACCCGCATCCACCACCCCCAGCTCCACCTCCACAGAAAGACAGAGAGCCAGACAGCAGGAGAAACAGAGCCACAGTGTCCTGTTGGAGATCAGGGACACCATCCGGACCAGCATAGATCTCCTCTCTCAGCTGGTCAACACCGACTCCTCATCCTCCAACCGCAAGCCCTTCCTCACCTATGTCAACCAGACCCTCAGGGACATGGCGGAACCCCAGTACCAGGTGGTGAAGGATCGGATCACCGAGCTGCTTCACAACCCTCCAGATCCAGAGGAACCTGCTCTTACCCAGTCCAGGTCTGCTCCTCCACCCCAGGTGATGTCCCTCCCATTCCAAGGCTTCCCACAGGCCCTCAACTACCAGGACTACGGCTACCAGGAGGTCCAGCAGCACAGGCAGCAGCCCTTCCCAGTCCAGGCACAGAGTCATCGGGCGACACCGTTGCCACCGGTTCCACTGATGCCACTGATGCCCCCCACGCCAATGATGCCACCGACGACAGCGATGCCAGTCACGCCACCGATGTCACCAACGCCAGTCCTCACCCAGCTGCAGACCAGACAGCCCAACTGCACTGCTCCTTCCTCCGCCCCACAGCCAAGCCTGGCCTCAGTACATCTGTCCTCGGTACTGGGGCTGACACCACATGGCATGGAGGAAGGAGCTCTCAACATCACGAGGCTGAGCCAGCTGTCCGACACCTTCCTCAACACACCGTCACCTGTTGTCCTCTCGGGGCCAGGCACCCCAATGGTGCTTCAGACCAGCACTCCAGCACCAGCCACCTCCACAGCACCTGGACCCTGAGACTGGGCATACCTCCGAGTGACCAAGAGGAGTGTCAGAGACTGGGTAGCTGGCTACCTGTGGAGTTTATTTGGACACGTGACTTGGGTCATTTTTATTTTACAGCTTGTTGTTCAATAAAGTCTATCTTTGATTCACACACTTGCTTCATTTCTTTTTTTTAATAAAGTCTTGGTGGAAACTTTTAGAAATGGTTTAAGCCTTTGCATACTTGTGGGATGGTTTAAGATAGCAGTGGGGTGGGCAGGGATACCTGTGGAATGAGCAGGGATACCTTTGGGATGGGTAATAGCTGTGGGATAGATAAACCTCCGGTGCAAGCATTGTGGGACTGTATGGTCCACCCTCCCAGGTGCCACACCCATGGCCCTTCATTATCAATACTAATGTAATCATTGATCCAAACACGTCAACATAAACACAACTCTTTATTAAATGCCCTGTTCTTTGTAGGCCCACCCAACATACATGGCCCAATCTCATCCATGTGATGAGACAGGCTGAAGGAAGCATCCATTAATCATCTATCATCCTGTCTTGCCACTCCACTGATCCAGCTGGGGAGTTGCACCAGTGTTTCAGGAGGTTGCGCTGCTTCTTCCCTTCATGTGAGGCTCTGTTGGGGCCTTGCACATCCTCAGTGTCTATCAGGTTTTGCCCTTGCCTCCATTCCCCAGGCTCCATGTCCCCATTGCCTTGTTGGAGGTCCACGAGCCTGTTCTGCAAGACTGGGTAGTGGGTGCGCATGAGATTGTGTAGGATGCAGCAAGCTTCCACGATCCTCCTCACGGTCTGTGGGCAATGCTGCATGGTGGTGAGAAGTACCTGGAACCTGTTGGCCAGGATTCCAAAGGCGTTCTCCACCACCTGCCTTGCCCTGGACAGCCTGTAGTTGAAGATCCTCTTCATGGGTGAGGAGACTGGAGGTGTAGGGCTTCATGAGGTAGGTTCTGAGGGAGAAGGTGTCATCCCCCATGATGAAGTAGGGCACATCTTGCGTGTCGTTCGGCAGGGGGTCTGGATCTGGGAAGCCTACGATGAGTTTGTGTTCCAGCCCCTCCTTGAGGTCACTGGCGTTGTATACATGGGCATCTGAACATGACCCGTTGCCTGAAGAATTGATGTACATGAACTTGTAGTCAGCATCGACCATGGCAAAGAGGATAATGCTGAAGAAGCCCTTGGAGTTGAAATAAGTGGACCCCGACTTTGGTGGCGCTTTGCAGGCCACGTGCTTGCCATCTATGGCTCCAACGGTGTGGGGGAAGTTCCACTTCTGATACCACTGCTCTCCAAATTTCTTCCATCCTTCTTCAGTGGAGGGACACTGGGGGACCTCCTCCATGTATTCTTCGATGATGGCCTGCATCACTTTTCTGACCACAATGCTGATGGTGTTGTGTGGCACCTTCCAGCCGTACTGAATGCTCCTGTAGGTGGTCCCTGAGGCCAGGTGGCGCAGAGTGCCACCTTGAGCCCAGGTTCCAGGTGGGGCCGCAAGGTGGTGTTTGCCTTGGTCAACCTGGGTGTCAGCGGCTGCACAACTTCATCAAACATGGCTGGAGGCATCCTCATGAAGTTCTGGAATGCCCGAGTGTCTTCGTTCCTGAGCTCCACCATCAGCTTGTTGTACAGTCCATACTCTGCTCTTCTGGCGATCTATCTTCGTACCCAGACGCCTCTTTTTCTTCCCATAGTAGAGTTCACAGAGCCTGTAGATGGCTTCGCACTGTTGCAGAAGGATGGTGGCTGCCAAAAGGACTGTGTTACAATCCACGGTGGACATGACTGGATGCTGTGGAAGAGGAAGAGTCAGATGAAGGCTGCAGAGGTCTGCACATCTAGGCTGCTGGTCTGAAAGTGAGATGCAGGTGAGTTGTTCCCCCTTTTTATAGGCAGTATAGGTGTCCCTTTGCATCCTCTAGGCATCCTCTAGACATCCTTAATATCCGAGATAGGTCCCCTCTGCGAATGTTTTTTCCATTTTAAACGCTTTGTTTCCGTGCTGCATCCGTTCTGCATCCGTTCCGCTTCCTCCCTGTGTCCGAGTGGATGTGAGTTGTATGGATGCGGAACAGATGCCTAGCGGATATAGTGGATGTGTAACGGATGCAGAACGGATGCCTAGCGGATGCCTAGCGGATGCCTTGTGGATGCAGAACGGACGAATTGGATACATTTTCCGCTCAAAAGTTTTGAGCAGCTCAAAACTTTCTGAGTGAATGAAACGTCAATAAACGGATGCTGGACGGATAGAGAGGAAGCAAAACGGAGGCAGTGAGTACAGAACGGATGCATCGCGTTAACCAACGGATGGCAAGGTTTTTTGTCCATTTTACATCCTCTTTCCATCCGTTGGTGCAGTGTGACAGGGGCTTTAAACTCAGACCCAAATTGTTGGAAATGTGGAAAAGAAAAAGGCACTTATTTTCATATCTGGTGGACATGGCAGGAAGTGAAAAAATATTGGAATACAACTGTTTTTAATCCGGAAACTTTTTTATTAGGGATAATAACACAAAAATGCAATAAAATAGATATATTATGTTACATATATTAACAGTTGCAAGGATTTTGTAAGCACAACTCTGGAAGGAAAAAAGGGTTCCACCAGAAGGCATGGTTATAAAAAAAATTATAGATTGTATAGAGATGGACAGGCTAACGATGAAAATAAAAGAAAGAGAAGATTCGATTCAATGTATTATCGGGCCTGGGATGCCTGCTATGAGTGGTTTAGAAATAAAAAGAATAATATGGCAATTAGGAAAAGAATGAGGGGATATGTAAATATACCATGGAGTAGATTGAGATGTAAGGATAAAAGATATTGATTTATAGTAAGAGTAAGATGTAATGGTAAAAGAATAAGTAAATACATATACTGAAAAATGTGAGGAGATGCAAAAGATGTCTTGATGTTGATAACAATGTATAAATTTTTATTAAATGTTTTTAAAATTTTGAAATAAAGTTTATTTTAAAAAAAGAGCTTCCCAAGCCCATTCTACTATTTTTTCAGCATCTTGCATAATTTTCCTTATACCTATATCAACATTTTTTAGAGTCCGTTTTAGCTGCTGGCATGAGTAAATTTTTTGTTCTTTGTACAACCCTGGAAACTTACACTGAACAATGGAACAGACACATTTACACTTACAGGACCCCACTGATTGTTTTATGCCATATGATTACTGCAGAAGAGCAGCTGCAGTGTCTATTTTTCGCCAATGCCTGTGTAAGTAAATTAAATGCAAATTTTTGTGATTATAACCAACTCATTACATTTAAGTTTCAACCCTCCCTTTTGTGGATGCTTCAAAAAGATAAGATTACACACTAAATAAATAGGTGTACACAAACCATTTAATTTTGTGTTAGCTCACTAGCCATGTGATAATCCATGATGAAGAAATCTATAGAATGTCTATAGCCACCGAAAAAGGGATAGATTATATTATTTCTCAAAGAAATAATTCAAATGCAAAATAAAGAAAAAAAATAAAGAAAATGTAGAGTTTTGTTTATTTAAATATATTTTTGCACAATATTGATGAAGTGAATCTTGGTGGGAGAATCTTACTGGGTAGAATAATAAAATATTCACTAACTTCATTTCTATTATTCTATTTATTTCTATTTTATACCACCAATAACATTTTACAAATATGGAGTGATAATACTGGCATAAAAGGCAATATTTTAAACACTACTTTAAACAAAAAAGACAGTAATAGAAAATCAGAAAAGCAGTGAGTTATATTTTGATTGCTGCTATTTACCAAGGATAGACCTTTACTTAAAATTATTTAGAACTGGATAAATCCTAGAATGAAACAGCAATCTGAATCTGTAACCTGTAGGTGTAAACCAATTACTCTGAGTTCCCTCTGAGGTCTTCTGGGCAAATGTCTTTTCAGGATTCACTGATGAATCTAAAAGATCATGGGAAGAACTTGAACCAGACATAGCGTTTTCAAATAGTTGACATACATTTTAGTTGTGATTCCCTCTGTTTTGCTTATTTTCCCCTTTTTGTTCCCAGTCAAAAAACAAAGCAGCAACAAAAACCAAACTTCTAACAACAATCCCAACAATTTCTCTTTTATATTGGGATATTATTTCTTCAACTATATCACGCAATTCTTACTGAGATGCTACAGACATCCCTCCCTCCCTCTCTTTAATCTTTCCCATTTTGATGCTCTATAAATCAGGGGTCACCAACCTTTTGGACCTCAGAGACCACCAAACACATAATTTTAAATCCCGGGGACCACTAATATGAATGTTGATTGATGGTGGCTTGCTGACAATGGTGGGAGAGAGAGAGAGAGAGAGAGAGAGAGAGAGAGAGAGAGAGAGAG
>BLBF01000094.1:1066674-1156271 GCA_015471245.1 Laticauda colubrina | reverse complement strand
GAGAGAGAGAGAGAGAGAGAGAGAGAGAGAGAGAGAGAGAGAGAGACTGAGAGAGACAGATGTGATCTAACCCCCCCTTCTCTCTCACATACACAGAGGCAGGGGTGGAATTAAAAGTTCTTAAAAACTGGTTCTGTGGGCATGGCCTAATTTGTGGATGTGACTTGGTGGTCATGTGATTGGCTGGGCATGGCTTGTATGTAAATATTATAAATATTTATGTAAATATTGGTTGTTGTTTTTTTAAAGACATCATGTCTTTAAAGCGGTCTTCCACTCATCCCCTTCCTTAATTCGAATCCGGTAGTAAGCTTCTCTCAAATCCAACTTGGTAAAGATCTTTCCCTTCGCTAAATGGGCCAACATGTCCTTCATCAAAGGAAGGGGGTACACGTTTTCCACAGAAATAGCGTTCAAATTTCTGTAATCCACCACCAAGCATTTGGAATCAGCTTTCTTTTCACGGAACAACACTGGAGCCGCTACCCGGGGTCTAGCGGGTTGAATAAAACCACGTTCCAAATTTTTATCAATAAACAATCTTAGCTCTTTCAATTCCCGTGGGGTCATTGAGTACAATTTTGGTTTCGGGAGTTTCACCCCGGGCAAAATCTCAATAGCACAGTCTGTTGGTCGGTGAGGCGGAAGCTCATCCGAGGCCCTCTCACTGAACACTTCTTTTAAATCCCAATACTCTTTAGGAATTTTCTCCTCATCTTTTATGGGCTCAGTACTTGTGGAAGCTATTTCAATTAGGGCCCCAGGCTTCGGCTGTGATCTGGCCCCTCCTCCCAGTCGCTGCTTTGTGCATATGCGCAACAACCCCTTTCTCCAGTTAACCTGGGGGTTCCATTTCCAGAGCCAGGGAAATCCCAGTATTAATGGTTGCTCCATTCCAGGGACCACAATAAACCGCAGAGTCTCATCACGCTCTCCCATGATCATTTCTATAGGTTCCGTGACATAACGTGCAGGGCAACCTCCAGCCACTGATCCATCTAATGATGTCCAGGCCCTGACAGCAACTTTTACCCAAAATCAGGCAAAGAAGGCAGGCAGATTGAATTGCTGACAGAATCACAGATTCATTCAGAGATCTTTCTGGCATCGGCTACCAGAGTCTGTCACATAAAATTTGCTTGCAAGCAAACTCATAAAATTTGCTAGCCACAAATCCACAAAATTAACTCACAATACACCATGTATGTAAATATTGAATTTTTTTTTTTAAAAAGAGAGCAACTTTTTTCCAAAATCAGGCAAAGAAGGCAGGCAGATTGATTCTGCTCACAGATTCATTCAGAGATCTATCTTTTTGGCATCGGCTACCTGAGTCTGTCACATAAAATTTGCTTGCAAGCAAACTCACAAAATTAACTCACAACATACCATGTATGTAAATATTAAAATTACAGCTTTCATGGCATAAATAAATCAGTCAAACCAAGTGGACCCCCCAATAAACTGCAATATTAGCTTGATAAATGAAACTCTAACATAACTTGCAACATCCTGGTTAGCAGCTCCTGGGATGTATTATCATCCTCAAGCTTTCTTTCAGTATTGCTTTGGTGGGCACAAATTTTCTTATAAAGGTTAGCATTCTATTTTACTGAGCTGGTAAGTTAGATAAATTAGACAGTTTGCCAGATAAGCTGGTGCTGAAGAATTTATTACAATTCAATTGCAAATGTTCTTCCATTAATAGGCAGGGATTCATTTGCTCTAAGTCTTACCCTCCTTAACTCATTGTTGCCTTTCGCCTTCAATAATCCTTTCTTCCTCCCTCCAAGAGCTTAAGGCCCGGTCTCACTGGCCGACAGATGCAAAACGTATGCATAAAGGACACAGCGGACGAGCAAAATTTTGGGGGTGGCTCCATCTGTTGTCATCCGCTCCAAAAAGTGGCGAAAATTTGCATAAACAGAACGGAAAAGAACGGATCTGGGTAGTGTGTAGCAGGAATGTTAAATGGATGTTCATTGGAAGCCTAGTGGATGAAAGCGGATGGAAGGGGATGACACCTCCGAAGGGATTCCGGGGGAGAATTGTGAAGTGAACGCATAGCGGATGAAGCAGATGCATCACGTATACCTAAAGGAAAGAAAAGAGATGCCATGCGGATGTATATTGGATGCAAACTGTTCACCGCATCCTTTCTATTTCCGTGCTACTAACGCTGTGTAAACGTTCCATGTACCTTTTGTTTCCTCCCTCTTTCCGTTTTCAGCTGCAGCGGATGTGAGTTGCGAGGATGCCCAGAGGATGCAGAGAGGAAACAGCGGACGTTTAACGGATGATAAATGGACATAGAACGTTTGTGGCTCGTATGTTGCGGATTTACATTGTACACAGTGGAAAGTTCATCTGTTCACGTCATTTTGTGCAGCTCAAAACTTCTTGCGTGGATGAAATCGCAGTGGACGGATGCTCGACGGATAGAGCGTATGAAACACATATGCAATGAGTACACAATGGATGCATAGCATTTTCCAACGGATGGCAAGCTTTTTTTTTTAATGTTTTACATCCTCTTTGCATCCGTAAGTGCAGTGGGACAGCGCCTTTAAATGGCTCTGTATTTGCCACAGCATGTTGCTTTTCTAACAAAGGCAGATCACAAAACAATTCTGCCATGTAGTCTGATATAAAATGAAGATCAACTGCGGAAATAAAATGCACTGAGAATTTTGCCACAAGTCTTCATTAGAGAAAGACAAGAAATGATTTGCTATCATTTGGTTTATTTTAAGTACCACTATCTAGACCAGAGAGCCTATTTAAAAACAAATATATTTCCATTTACTCCTCCCCCCATCTAGACTCCACAAAATTAGTACCTACAAATATACTTAATATTTACATTACATTATTGGTGTGATTATTATTCTTTGTTGCACCAGCAAGGAATGTTAATTTGAGTTCCATTTATCACAAGCCTGAAATTTTTATTCAATGATGTATCTCTGGAGATTTTCAAATGTCTTTATAATTTTATCAAGATTAATGTTGGGAAAGAAAAATATAGTAATTATTTTACATCCTAAAAACAATCTTAGAATGTTTAGGTAAAAAAATAATAAACTTGAGTTTGGGAGAAAGATGAAAAAACAATTTCCTCCAGCTTTTTATACTGCCTTTGTCCCAAACAATTTAGAGATTCTTTTGCTTGGCTAGTACTCCATTTTTAAACTGCTAGGCAAACAATGCTCACATTTGCAACATCAGATGTACAACAAACACTTGTGACTTTGGGTAAAAATGCTAGCTGGCTGAGAAGAGGTTAGGGGTAAGGTTTGATATAATTCCCTTCACAGTGTCAGGATTTAGTCTGTTATGTAACCTATGATTCAGATTTATTTATATCCAGAAAAAGGGTCCCTTAGTATTAGCACTTGGACAAAAATTGGCACATGTCTTCATAAATCTCCCCGGGCGCCTGTAAATATTCTTACTACTTGGCGCTCGGTTATGGAGTGTTTAATGGTTCATCATAAATTTTCTAACAGCAATTCCCTGTTGCCGGACGATCAGCCACCTCCTTATGATCCACCCGCTCCGGCAACGGCCCCGAATACTCCTGACTCTGTCTTAGTCTCTTCTTCCACGGAAGAAAACACCATCCCCCAGGGCGGCCAAGTAGTGAGAGCAATCCAAGCTGCCCAAAGAGCTGGGGAACTGGATCCGGGAGATAGTGACTCCGCTCATATGTATCCTGTTCATTGGGTAGTCCCAGCAGGAGGGGGGGCCGCAGCCCCTGTCTATGTACCCTTAGATTATAAATTAGTAAAACAAATCAAAGACTCTGTTTCTAATTATGGTATTCAGTCTAGGTATGTACTTGGTCTTCTTAATTCTCTTGCTAATGCTGCTAGTCAAATGCTTTTGGCTGACTGGAAAAGTCTTCTTGGCATGATTTTATCCCCCTCGCAATATGTTGTCTGGCAATCAGAATATGATAAACAAGCCCACATAGCCATAGCTGCGGGATTGCCAGGTGCGGTTACTGCAGACGGCATATTGGGCCGTGGCACTATGCTTACCATCTATCAGCAACAAACTGCTGATTGGGCCACCTTTCCCATCATCCATAATTGCATGATGGCAGCCCTCTGCAAGGTCGATGATGGGGCCAAACCCTTACAAACCTTCTCAAAAATTTTGCAGGATCCCAATGAGAGTTACTCCTCTTTTATTAGTCACCTACAATTGGCCTTGGAACGACAAATTGACAATGAAGATGCTAGGGGGGAGCTGTGTATGAAATTGGCTTATGAAAATGCTAATTCTGACTGCCAGAAAATCCTTCAACCCATCGCTAACAAACCAAATGTCACCTTAGCTGATTTTCTTCGAGCTTGCTGCATTGTGGCTACCACTTCCTTCGCCATGACTGAATTGGCTATGGCTATCTCTGCGGCTCAGACGCCTACGGAAGCCTTGGCCATGTCTAAACCGCCTGGCAATTGCTTCAACTGTGGCAAACCAGGCCATTTTAAATCTCAATGTAGGGCCCCCGGAGGAGGGGCCAACCCCAGATCCAATCCTCGACAGATGGTAAAGATAAAAACCGTCTGTCCTAAATGTAAAAAGGGATTTCATTGGGCAAATCAATGTCGCTCTTCAACTGATCAGTTGGGAAACTAGAAAAGGGGCCTACAGCCAGCCCCAAACCAAAGGCTGCGTTGCTCTCTGATACTGTCTCTTGCTCTTATGAGATGATTGCTAATGAAACTGTGACCTATTCTATTCCCGCTCATGTCGCATTTCTCTTTATCTCGCCTAAAACCCCGGTACATCTGCCACCTGGGGTGCCTGTTTTGCTTTTCCCTACCCTGGATCTCACAGAACAGGGGGTTCTTGCTGCTCCTTTTCTAAGAAGCTCGGATTCTCTCTCTGACCTTCCTTTATCTATCATTATTAACACTCCTATAACAATCAATAAGGGGGATGTGGTGGCAACAATGATTGCACTGATACCAGAGCGAGATTGCCTCGCCATGGAACAGTCTATGCATTCATCAAAGCCTATTGCTCAATTTACACTCAACGGCTGCTCTTTCTCTGGTCTCCTAGATACCGGCGCTGACGTCTCAGTCATCCGGTCTGAGGAGTGGCCAAGGGAGTGGCCTACAGATCCCGCCCCAGGTGTCAGAGGGGTAGGCGGAACCCGCTCCGCTCTTATCAGCCGACACTGGATTGCTGTTACTTCCTCTTCTTCTGCTTATACCGCTAACATTAAACCTGTTATCTTGCCGCTGCACACTAATCTATGGGGCAGGGACTTGATGTCTCAACTTAAAGCTCAACTCATTCTGCAATAATGTCTGAGTCTTTCATTCTTCGCTTGGAATTAACCTCTCCCACCCCAGTCTGGGTTGATCAATGGCCTTTAACCAAAGAAACATTGACTGCCTTAAAAACCTTAATATAAGAGCAAGTGCAGAAACAGCATTTGGACTTCTCTGTAAGTCCATACAATACCCCTGTTTTCGTCATTAAGAAGAAAAATGATCAATGGCGCCTCTTACAGGATTTGAGAGCCGTAAATTCTGTAATTCGACCCATGGGGCCACTACAATGTGGCCTCCCAAATCCTAATATGATCCCAAAAGGGTATGACATGATGGTCATTGATCTAAAAGACTGCTTTTTCTCTATTCTGTTGCATGAACAGGACAGGAAGATTTTTGCCTTTACTGTTCCAGAATTTAACAATTCCCAGCCTTCCTGTCGCTATCAGTGGAAGGTTTTGCCCCAAGGGATGCTTAACAGCCCCACAATGTGCCAGTATTATGTTTCTAGTATTCTTAAACCATACCGAAAGGCGTACCCGTCCTTTTTGGTGTATCATTACATGGATGACATTTTGATTGCCGCCCCGGGACCTCCAGGGACGGTCTCACATACAATCTTGCAGTTAACACATATACTGGCGAAAGGGGGCCTCAAAATCGCCCCTGACAAAATCCAAATGACTTCCCCATTCCAATACTTAGGCCATAAGGTCCTTGCTTCTCATGCAGCTCCATGCCTCCCGGAGTTAAATCTCTCAGACTCCCCCACTCTACTTCAACTACAACAATATTTAGGCTCCCTTAACTGGGCTAGGCCATACTTAGGCATCTCCACGCATCAAATTTCGCCACTTTTCACAGCTCTAACCAAAGGAAAACATCCCGCAGATGTCATTCCCCTTTCTCATCTTGACAAAGATACCCTAGCACTCATCAACAAGGCCCTGAAAGGGGTATGGGTCGACCGTATGGAGAATAGTCTTCCTTTATCCTTAGTCATGTTCAATACACTCCATCTCCCTACAGGAGCCATCATTCAAAAAGCTGCCAAAGGTTTAGTATTGGAATGGATTCACCTTTCCCATACGCCCTGTGCCACCCTCACGCTCAAGCCTGCACAATTTGCGTTAATAATAAGCAAAGGGCAGCTAAGGACAAGAGCCTTAGCTGGTATAGAACCATCCACCATATTTGTTCCCTGTTCTCTGGCAGTTTGGGAAACATTGCTCGCTTCCAACGAACAACTTTTGTTCGCTCTTTCCGACTGGCCAGGGGAGGTCTCTTGCCACCCCCCACCTGATCCTCGCTTTCAACTACTTAAAACCACCCCCTTTCAATGGCAGTCCCCTCTTTCCTCTTTCCCAATTCAACATGCTATAACCATCTTCGCCGATGGCAGTAAACACTATGGAGCTTGTGTTTGGCGAATAAAGGACCATTGGGTCACAAAAATCACCCCCCCTCAAACCTCTGCACAGCACTCTGAGCTGTGTGCCTCTCTACTTGCTTTTCAACACTTTCCTTCCCAACCTTTCAATTTGATAGTAGATAGTATGTATGTCTCTCAGATCCTCACACATCTCTATCAGGCTTACCTGTCTCCTTCTATTGACCCCACCTTGCTATCACTCTTTCTGTCGCTACAACACCTCATATCTGCTCATCACCATCCTTTTCATGTTGCTCACATTAGGAGCCATCAACCTTTCCCTGGAATTCTTCAGGAGGGCAATGACGCTGCGGATGCCACTGCAGCTGCTGCTAATCTTTCCATTTTCTATCTCTCTAGCATGCCTAATCCATGGGATAGGCATGCATATTTCCACCAGAACAAAAAAGCTCTTGTTAAACAATTTGGCATTACCGCGGCAGAGGCTGCAGCTGTCATTCAACAATGCCCCACCTGCAGCAAACAGGCACACTCTGTCCCTATGGGAGTAAACCCTAGGGGACTGGAGTGTTGTCAAATTTGGCAAATGGATGTAACCCAGTATGCTTCTTTTTCCCCATGGAAGTATATTCATGTCACTATTGACACTTACTCAGGGTTCATTATGGCAACCCCCCAAAGGGGTGAAGCCACAAAACATGTTATCATTCACTACATTCGAACCTTTGCATCGTTGGGACACCCAAAAGAAATAAAAACAGATAATGGTCCTGCCTACACGAGCGGACCATTTGCGGAATTCTGTGGAAAATGGGGAATTACACACAAATTTGGCATACCTTACAACAGCCAAGGGCAGGCCATCATAGAGAGGGCCAATCAGACTCTAAAAACTGCCCTTGACAGACATATTGAATCCAATGGGAAAGGACCCCCTAGTCTCCCAGCAGTGCAAAACATTCTTAATCTCTGTCTTTATACCTTAAACTTTCTAAACCTCTCTGGGACACCCCCCACAATGGCTGCATCACACCACTTCTCTCCACCAGCCGCACCGCAACAACGTCCACTGGTATACTATCGACAGCTTCCCGATCTAGAGTGGAAAGGCCCAGCCGAACTCATCACCTGGGGTTGAGGTTACACAGCCATCCAGCTACCGGACCAAGTGCTTTGGGTTCCAGCCAGACACACCAGACCGTATTTGGTTAAGTGACATTGAGACAACAGTATGCTGTGGTTACCTGTTGTCCTTCAGCTATTGAACATTGCCTTCTACACACCTAACTGTGCGCAACGCAATCCTCACCAACCCCAAAACTTAACATGGCTAGTACTGGACGTACACACAGACATCCTGAACTCCACTTCATCCACAGCAGTGCTGGGATCCTGGTTTCCCGACCTGTATTTTGACTTTGGAATAATGATGGACACCACCATTAGCCACAAATGGATCAAGGCAAAGCCTCTCTATGTCTGCCCTGGCTATAAGAAGGAGACGGCACACCGGAAGAAATGTGGGGAGGAAAGCGTATACTTTTGTGCAGTCTGTAGCTGTGTCTCCATGGGAGAAATAACATGGGATCCTCCTCTCAAAAACGATTTTATAACGCTCAAATGGACTGGCGAGAAAATAATCTGTGTGCGAAACCAAAGAGGGGTATACCAAAATTGTAATCCGGTTAAAATTTATTTTACCCCTCAAGGAAAAAGGTACAGGGGGTGGCAGGCTGGGGTCACTTGGGGAGGTCGTATTTATGATAAATCTGGGGATCCAGGCAACCTTTTTACCATCAAACTAATACTAACCCCCACAGAACCACCAGTACCAGTAGGCCCCAAGACTATACTAACCGACCGTGAAGTGCCACCCCCACGACCCACAGATATTCCTGAAAAAGGTTCGCCTCCTTCTATTGTTTCTTCTTACTCTCCTCCACAGAGCCCCCCTCGGAACCCTCTTTGGGACATCGTTGAAGCCTCCTATCACTTGGTCAATGACACCAATCCTAACCTTACTATAGCCTGCTGGTTTTGCTATAATGTCCAGCCTCCGTACTATGAGGCTGTTGGGCTCATCTCTCCCTACAATACTTCCTCTGATGACACAGCATGCAGATGGAAACATGGCTCACAAACACTGAGGTCAATCTCAGGTAAGGAAACCTGCATTGGAAAGGTACCCACACAGTACGAACAATACTGCAACACAACACATAACGAGATTGACACAACACTCTTCTACATACCACCTAGTAATGGATGGTGGGCCTGCTCTACAGGCCTTACAGCCTATGCCCACGGCCATGTGATAAACAAAGGGGTTTGCATCCTTGTCCAGGTCATACCACGCATATACCTCCACACAAACGAAGAAATCTATAACACCTACTCAGGGTCAGAACTCATACGACATAAGCGAGAACCTATCTCCACTCTCACAGTAGCCCTTCTGGTGGGACTTGGCCTAACAGGAGCAGGAATTGGAATAGCTTCCTTCGCACATCAGTATACTCAATACCACTCACTTAGGGCGGCCATCGATGAAGACCTGGAACAAATGGAAACTTCCATCTCTCACTTACAAACATCCCTAACTTCCCTCTCAGAAGTAGTCCTGCAGAACAGAAGAGGACTTGACTTGCTCTTTCTAAAAGAAGGGGGGTTATGTGTGGCTTTAAGGGAAGAATGCTGCTTCTATGCAGACCACTCTGGCATAGTACAGGACTCCATGACCAAACTCAGGGAGGGCCTGAATAACCGAAAGAAGGAGAGAGAGGATCCACAAGGATGGTTTGGACACTGGTACAACCTCTCCCCTTGGCTCACTACCCTGCTAAGTGCTCTTATAGGACCATTAATTTTGCTTGTATTGATGTGCACAATTGGCCCATGTTTGTTTAACCGCCTTTCTAGATTTATCAAAAGTAAAATAGATCCATTAGAGACCTTACTACTGCAATCCCAGAATACCCTCTGGGACCAAAAAAATGGTGGTACCTATCAATCTGTGCCACAGTATGAGCTGCCAAAAAAATTCCTCATCTTGAACAGCAAGGATGAGGAAGGCTCAGTCTTCTAAATCATTTTGTTAACATCTCCTCGGGCATCAAAAGGGAAAGGTCAAACGGTGCAGGCCGAGTCGGAAGATTTGACTCTGTGCCCAGTGGTTGGTGAATAGGAGTGACTGTCAGGCTCGGTGGAGTCTGGCCTATACCCCGGCTTAACCTACCACAGCCTTTCCAATGAAATAAAAAACAAAAGGAGGAGATTTTGGAATAAATTGGTTCAGGCCCAGCAGTGTGACTAGGCCAAAAGCCAGCACATGAACCAGGGACCTAGTACCTCTGCAAAAAGTACCTGGGGAAAATATCTAAAGTTGCCACTATTTAGTCAGCACGCAACGCGACATACGCAAGTAGGGAACTGTGACCATAAAAGGTTAAAAGTTATATGTTAACCAATAAAGTTGCTTAAAGCATTGCAGCAAAATGTACCCAATGATACTGTTACATCGTAAACTTCCTGCCTTTGATGCTCATTACCTTAAGCTGTTACACCGCAACCTTCCTGCCTTTGATGCTCATTACCTTATTTGTACTTTTCTATACACTTCCTTGTATGCTCAATAAAAGAGGCTCTCAGCTTCAGTTCTGGGCGCACTCATCTCGAGAAGTCCTGTTGTCCGAGTCCTTCTTGCCTCACAGCCGCGGGTCCCTGAGTGGCCCACTGTGATGTAGAGATCGCATCTCTGCAGCCAATTTGTTAAGGAGGGACTCTTACTTACATATTGTAAAAGGCCTATTTAGTTTAAGGACATATATTTATGTTGTTATTTTTATTACTTGCCCCTTCAATACAGAGAAAATTTGAGTAGTTTACATTTCTTTCTTTTAGTAAGAATATTAAAACAACAAAACAATCTCACAAAAAAACCCAATTCCTAATAAGAAGAAAATTATAAAGAAAATTATGGTCCTTGGGGAACAAATCTGATCAATAGTTATAGGGTTCTTGGTCCTCCCTAATGCTATTAATTGTTGGCAGCTTTTTTGGTTTAGGATTTTCTTGCAATTTTTAAAAAATCTTTTTATAATTATTATATTATATTCTAGTTTTTAATGCTTGTCTTGAACCATAATTTGGATTTATCTTTTTTAAATCAAAGTTGCTGAAAATTATAAATGAAGATAATTGTTGATAGATATAGGGCGTTGGTACTTACCTGATACACCCATTCTCTGTGAGCTGTGAAGAGCATCCAAAGATGGGAGGTGCTTCAGTCTCTTTTGGAAAGGCTCCTCCTCCTTCATGGGACTCCTCCTCAGTGTCCCCCAGTTTTGCAAAGACTGAGTACCAAAGTCCGGAACTCATTACCTGATCTAGATCCCTGAATGGAACGGAACCCCACCAGACAGAAAGAAATGAGTGGGGCTGGATGCTCTTCACAGAGCATCTCACAGAGAATGGGCATATCAGGTAAGTACCAACGCCCTTTCTCCCATGAACTGTTCAGAGCATCCAGGGATGGGACATACCAAAGCTTGGCCTGTCCTTAGGGAGGGACTCCGTCTGGAACGAAATCCACTCCTATAATCTGTGGACCTTCTGCAGGACTCTTCTGCCAAATGAAGCATCCACTGAGGCATAGGTATCAATTTTATAATTTCTGACAAAGGGCGATGGTGAAGCCCAAATTGCTGCTCTGCAAATTTCATCTATGGAGGCCTGTGTGGCCCATGCTGCTGATGTTGCCGCACTCCTTGTTGAGTGGGCTATAATGCCCTTAGGAACTGAGATGGACTGGCATTTGTAACTTTTACCTATGGTGGCTCTCAACCATCTACCGATGGTCGTGGACGACACCTTTTGTCCTAAAGTGGATGGGTTGAAGGATAGAAATAGAGCTTCAGATTTTTGAAATGCCACTGTGCGGTCTAGATAGATGTGTAAGGCCCTTTGTATGTCAAGTCTATGCCATTGATGTTCCAGCCTATGAGACGGTTTCGGACAGAAATTTGGAAGGACCAACTCCTATGCTCTGTGGAAGGTTGAATTTACTTTAGGAGTGAACAATGGATCCAAACGGAGAATCACTCTGTCCACATGAAACACGCACAATTTCTTACGCATTGACAATGCCACCAATTCGGAAATTCTTCTAGTTGATGTGATTGAAATTAGGAAGGCCACCCAATATGTCAGGAATTTAAGACTAGTGGTTCTTAGAGGCTTGAACGGACCGGTTATAAGTGCGGTTAACACCTTGTTGAGATCCCAGGTGGGATAGCGGTGAATTACATGAGGTCATAAGTTTGCAACACCCTTGAGAAAACTGCAGACATATGGAATGGAGGTCACCCCAGGTTATCATGGAAGCTGAAGCCGCCATCTGTCTACGTAACGTATTTGGAGATAGACCCTTGGTCAACCCCTCCTGTAAAAAGCCCAATAATTGTCCTATTGATGAAGCAGTTGGGTCGTTCCTAGACTCTTGGTACCAGCAACGAAAGGCTGACCAGGTGGCCTTGTATATGCAATTTGTTGATGCCTGTCTGGATGCTTGAATCGTGGCAATAGCATCCTCTGAAATTTGTTGGGCCCTTAAACAGTTCCGCTCATCCTCCGTACAGCTAGACTGAGCCATCGTGGATTCAGGTGGAGTATCGGCCCTTGGGAGAGGAAACCTTTGATGGTGGAATTCTCCAAGGTTGTTCTCTCAACAGGTCCTGTAAATCTGCGAACCACGTTCGCCTGGGCCAGTAAGGGGCGACCAATATCAATTCTGCTCGTTCCTGCAATAACTTCTGGATCAACCTGGGTATTACCGGGAGTGGAGGAAACACATATAGAAGCCCGGGAGGCCACTGACATTGCAGGGCATTGATGGCCTCTGCCCCGAGTCGGGTAACTTGAGATATAGCGGGGCAATTGGGTGTTGAGAGGAGAGGCAAATAGATCGACTACCGGGTGCCCAAACCTCCGCACTGCTTCCTGGAAGACAGACGGAGGGATGCGCCACTCTGCCTGATCTATCGTGGCCCTGCTGAGCCAGTCTGCTTGTGTGTTTAATGCCCCTGCTATGTGTTCCACCTTGAGTGAAGACAGATTGGCCTTGGCCCATTTGAACAACGTCTCCAGCATCAGAAGTTTGGAATGAATACTGTTAGGAATATGAGTCTCCTAACAGGTATTTGGGTTAGAAATATATAAACATTTTAGTACTCTTTAAAGGAATGCAAGAGCATTCAATTGGGTGTGGTTTCTCAAATGGCCATAAGATGGAGCCAGAAACCTGGTTTGTTTTAGTCTGAGTCTCAGAAGAGAGTATATCTTTATTTCCTTCTGTTGGAAAGTATTGCTGTTACTTCATTTTTCCGAATTGACTGATCTTACTGGATTTAATGTAAGTCTTATACTTAACTGTTTTTGACATTGGACTTTGTTACTGGAATATCCCTGGATTGAAAAACTGACTGATTAACCTGTGAATGACTTTTGGACTGCTTATTTTGGACTTTGCTTAAACCTTTCTGGAAGTAAAAATCGACAGTTACTGTACAGTGTATCTGTGTACTTATCGTTTTTTACGACCACCAGCGGAGCGATCGGAGAACATTGTGCGGTACCTTTATCCGGACATTGGAGGTAGCTCTACCGGATCGCTGGAAAGGTAGCAGGAACCATTGCAGCTCTCTAGAATGGAATCGAGCCCAAGGCACAATGGAAATACAAGATATCAGTTTCCCTAACAATTTAGACAGCAATGCCAGGGAAACCCTCTTTAAGGCCCTGATCTCCTTCACCAAAGACTGAATATTGTTTAAACTGTCTTGAGATGAACAATGGAAAACCTTGTCCTCCACAGTATGTATCGCTGCCCCCAAATGAACTAGCCTAGTTGAGAGGATTAAGTGGCTTTTATCCCAATTTATGGAAAAGCCATGACCCTGAAGGGTCTCCAGAGTAAACATGGTATCCAATTTTGCTTGATGTCTCGAAGATTACAAAATTAAAATATCATCCAGATAACATTGTAAGTGGACAGATTTGATTCTAAGCAAGGCAGCCAACACCGTGAGGACCTTGGTAAAAGTCCTAGGGGCCAAAGCCAGACCAAATGGCAGGGCGATATATTCATAATGCCGATCACCATAGTAAAATCTAAGATATCTGTAGTGGGCAGGTCTGATTGGTATATGTAGTTAAGCCTCTGTGAGATCTATAGAGATCATGATATCGTTCTCTCTAATGCTAAGCTGAATGGACTGGAGAGTAGTCATCTTAAATTTTCGATAAACCAATGATTTGTTCAAATGTTTGAAGTCCAGAATTGCCCTCCAGTCCCCCAAACTCTTTGGGACCACAAACAATAGAGTAACAGCCTTGACCTTGCTATTCAGATGGGACCTCTCTAATGGCCCAAATATGCAGAAGATGATTGATCGCCTCCTGCATCAATGCCCTCTTAATGGGGTCTGAAGACCTAGGGCTCCTAATGAAAAAGTTCGGGGGGGGGGAGGAATGAAACTCCAGTGCCAAGCCAAACTAATAGTATCCTTGACCCACGCATCAGAGGTAGAGCTGTCCCATTGATTGGCAAACAGTTTTAACCGCCCTCCAATGGGAACTGCTGTCAAGGGCTCACTTGGGGCGATGAAAAAATTGGCCTCTAGTGCCTCTGGAGTTCCTACTATTTTGGCCTCCTCGCTGACCTCTATCGGAAGATTCAGGCCTATCCTGTCTGAAACCGGGCCGGTAGCCTGCTGTCCTCTGAGATCTGGGAACGTAGGGGCCCTGATAGTAGGACCAAAAGGAACTCCTTCGAAACAATTGGGGCATTCTATTTTCAGACCTACAAAAAAGAGGGGGAGCACTTTTTTCTTATTTCTATTTTCTACAAGGAGGGGCACCAAGACACTGCCAAATAATTTATCCCCCGATATTGGGGCTGATGCCAACTTGCATTTATGCTTGGTATCCACCTGCCAATGTTGGAGCCATAGTAGTCTCCGTGCTGAAACGTGAGATGCTATGGCCCTAGATGAGAATTTGACTACATTAAATATGGTATCAGTAGAGAACTCCATGGCTGCCATAATTTTAACTATGTCCTGGTGAGCTGTGACATTTGACACCGGCAATAAATCCCTCAGGTGGGAGAGCCATCGGAGGAACATGTAAAAAAGGATGCAGCTATAGCTGCCTTAATGGCCCAAGCGTTAGGAATGTGCGCCCTACGGAGTGCTAACTCTGCCCTCTTTTCTTCCGGTCTCAGGGCTTCCTTGGCCTCGTTAGGGAAGATGGAAGAAGAGGCCAGTGCCACAATGGGTTCATCCACCTCGGGCGTTTTGAGGAAGTTTGCAAACTCTGGTGCCAAATTAAAATATTGTTTATCGTACCCTGTTGGGGCTGGGTATGATGCCCATTGATTTTGTACTAATTCAGCAAATACAAGGGACAGGGATAGTTTCCACCTCATTAGTTGGTTGCGAGAATATTAAGTCCTGGGATTCGTCCTGAGACCCTGTTGGTAATGGATGAGGGTCTGATATGCCTAGTTTAGTGGTGTTCTTTGCTTTGAACAGTAAAGATTTAAAGAGGTGTGGATGAAAAATGTCAGAAAAGGTAGGTTGGTCTGGAATGAGGCTTTTGTCATCTGACATTCCCTGTTCTAGCGGGTCAGCCTCTGACAGCTCCAAATCCATTTGATGGATCGACACCCCCTCCATGGAAACCTCCTGGTCTTCAAAGTCCACCTCCTCCTGAAGGCCCTGGGTTGGTATGTTACGAATATTGGGTTGAGAAGTGTCTGGTCGGATGGACGCATCCACAATGCCCCTTTGAATTGCCATCTCCATCCATTGCGTCATTTCTATGGGAATAGACTCAGCTAATCCCTTCTCCTGTCTTAGGCCGGCGGCCATAGGAGTGAAGGTTGCCTCCAGAATTGGCCGGCTAGTGCTCAATGGAGGGGATGTGCCTATGGGGGGTTGTCTCGGAACAGCCTGTCTGGGCTGGGTAGATAAGTCCAAGAGCCCAATCAATGGGTTTGGGTTCTGATCAGTCATGGCTCTCTTGTCTTCCTCCCTGGCTTGTTTTTGCAATTGTCTTTCCAATGCTAGGTGCCTTCTATGGGCATCTTTATCTGCTGCCTTAGCCTTTTTGGGACCTACATGCTTGTCACGGGGCTTACTTGGCTTGGAGCGGAAGGCGTTGTCACGTTCCATTTTGTATGATGGATTGTCTTGCTTCTGAATGTCAATTTAATTTTTAAATTTTTAAAAAAATTATTGTTATTGATATTGATAATGATATCCCCTGAAGTTGAAATCAGAACTCTCCTCCAAGAAAGGAAGACTGTATATTTATGGGAATAAGAGATTAAATGGTGAACAGTATCTAAGGGTCCCCAGCAAGGGAAACCCCCAAGTGCTCCAAGTAAGAGAAGGACTCCGGATCCCTGGTCCCCAGCAAGGGAAACCAGCTATTACAGGTTCTGATGTGACTCCTTGCCTGTCAGAGACAAACGACCTGCAATATAATGTCACTCGCAATTTCCGATTGAGTAAATGGTCCAAAGGCAAATACAGAGAAATGCCTGTAAAATAAGTAATTGCTAAATCCAGGGAAGGCAGAATGGAAAGTTAATGTCTCGGTCCCCAGCAAGGGAAACCAGTGAGAAATGGAGGCTATGACAATTACTTTCTCGGTCTCCAACAAGGGAAACAAATGAGAAATGGAGGCTGTGGTGATTAGCCGTTGAAAAGGGCAGGAAGCGGAATCATCGGTGTTAAGCTTGAGCCCTCTGGAGAGCTGCTGCTGCTGCTGCTCTAACTGCTATTTCAAAGCTGCTGTCAGGAGAAAATAGCAAAGCCAGGAAAGTCGCGGCTGTGAGCATTCTGATCTGATCGTAGAGCAGGCGATCGGAAAGGCAGATAAGGCTGTTTGCTGAGGAGAAAGGCTCAAGTTGCCTGCGGAGTGGCAGGCTCCGCTAAATTATGAGGGAAAGTGTTCGGAATGGTAGATAAGGCTATTTTCTGAGGCTAATTTATGAGGGAAGCTGTTTTAGAATTGTTAGTTTTTGCCTAGATCGAGGAGAAAGCCTGAAAGACCCAATTAGATGGTGAAGGGTTTTAAAGATCCAACCTGAATTTGAGCAAAGCCATTCCACTCAGGGAGTGCACAACTTCTTACCACAAAGGCTGAGTTAAAACTGGGGGACGCTGAGGAGGAGTACCGAGGAGGAGGAGGAGGAGCGTCCCGGAGTTTTAAGACCAGCCTTTCCAGAAGAGACTGAAGCACCTCCCATCTCTGGATGCTCTGAACAGCTCATGGGAGAATTTTCTGCCACAATTCAAGGCAGCATTGTTATAAAATATAGGTTAACTAACTCTGTTTTGCTAGACTTTAAGTTAAATTAAAATATAAATTATATTTATTTCTATTAATATTCCCTGTTTATTGAAGCATTTTTGTTAATTCTTCAAAAACATTTATTGATGAAAATGTATATACTATATAACACGGGTGTCATCAGGCTGACATCATATGACATATTCTAATGTTTTTTCCCTTCACAGAGCTGGGGTGGGCATGGCCTGCACATGACGCATGAGACCTGTGGGCCGCCAGTTTGACACCCATGCTGTATAACATTTAAAAAATCCTTAAAAGTGCTTTTTGATTTTTTTAGATTTTATGGGTGTCAAAAAGTTTATCAATTCATTAAACACATGGACATAGTTTCTCTTGTTCTGGCCCCAAACCATAAAATTTGAACTATACTGAAGACTAAGTATTCATTTTTAATCGCTAATCCTGCAAATTTTCTATTATGTTATGGCTGGATTTGATCGTCAATTTCAGATGAGTTCTTTAAGGTGATGGTCAAGTCATGGATATTTATCACTACTTCTCTGTGGTGAAAAATGGATTGATAACATCCTTTGCCTTTTCATTTTGAAGACACATAAAGATACATTAAATGTTATGTAATTAAAGTTTATTTCATAATCTATTTTCTTTATACTTTACATTTTTAACAAGCTCCTTCAACAGCAATATCTACCTCCTTCATAAGAGCTATCTCTTTCATTCTTCTCTTTTCTTGCTCTTCTACAGTCATCTGATGGTTTCAATACACCAGAAAATTTTTTTGTCAATCATCTTTATGCCTTCATTCTCTTTTTTGTGCTTCTGTATCAATCCTAGTATTTTTTCTATTCTGAATTAATCTCTCTTTTCTTCAGCTCCAACATGCAACTGTATTAATCCTTAGGGTGGAACTGTTGACTCAAGAAGTTGGGATAAACCTAAACTGGATCTGCAGTTATGGATTGTTGTTTGGGCTGTCTCATAATGTTTACATTATTTTCAGTAAAAAAATATAGGAACTTTGGTTTATGCATTTAGTCCCATTTGTTATGCTTTCTAAGTATTTTTAATAAAGTATTGTTACATCATCTCGTCATGGACTAGTTTTATCTGACGGTAAGTATAATTAAGACATTAAAAATAATAAAATAATATTTTCATTATATATATCCCATTTTGAAATTGTTTTTGCACTGCAAATTTCGCAGATGAGAGTTCTATTTTATATTTGGGTCTTTCTTACTTTCACCCTAATGATGAATTCCACAATTGTTCCACAATAGAGTTCTAGGGAATTTGGAAAGTTTTTCCCCACTGCTTTGGTCATTTTCCATTTACACTATTATATACTATTTAAATTTTTCAACTATAATCATGGTTGAAAAACTTGTCTAGGTTTCAATTTTTAAATAGAATATAAGCCAATCTATATCCCATGATATCTGAATTTCATTGGTATTTTAAGTTTAAAAGATTAAAAATGCATTCAGCCCAGTTCAATTTATAGTTTTACACAAAGTGCCAAATAGCTGTTTTTGATGCTGCTGTTTCTTTTAAAGCATTCCTGGAAAATTAAATCCATGAAGCAAGGAAATTTCTCTGTGTGTCATTTCAACTACAGAAACCACTGATGTGAGAAACTGCTAACTTAGAAGTGTTATCAGATCATTTCTATCAGACTGAAAAACTAGACACTGTGTGCAATTTGCTGAAATTGAGTATGCATCAAATGTTATCCAAGTGGCTGCTGTTACCTTGTCGATACCCCAAAATTTCTTTATCTACAACCTGCAGATTGGAAAATAAAAGTCTCTAGAAATCGATTATATTTAAAAATCTAACCATTTCATGCTGTTCCATATCTTTGAAAAAGATTCTATGCCAAATAAATATATATATGTTCCTTCTTAATTAGACAGAGTTGACGGTTTGCCCCATATGATTAGCTGTGCAGAAACAATGTACATTGCAATGTTCAAAATATAAACTCTAATACAGGCAATAATGTGAAATATTTTAAAGAAGGAATGGAAACCATAATGTCTCATGATTTTAGACCATAATTAAGAAACTCATAGAATTATTTTTCATATATTTAATTCAGAAATGATGTGCTGAAAACTATTTTGAGGAATGAAATAGTTTCATCTATCTAGATACTCCACTTACTTTCATAATTAACATTCATGGATTTAATTTTTCATTTTTTTATTTTCATCACTGAAAAAGAATATTTTCATTTTTATCAATAAGATTCCATGGAAAATAGGCTTTTGCTATATGTGAACTTAAGAATGTTATTCATACTAGATTTTAGTAACTTTACTGTTCATTCAAAGTAACAGACTAGTTTCATAACAGCAAGCTGGTGGAAAATTCTCCATGTTTAGGATAACATAAATTTCAAGAATGTAAATTCACATCTGATAGAACCCATTTTAGATTGGCAAATTTCACTGCTTTGTCTTTTTTCACACTGTTTTAAATTTTCCTTCAAAGAGGAGTAATTTTTTCCTCCTAGAAAAAAACAAAGGGACAGGAGTGGGGTGGTTTATTCAAATCTGCCTAATAGGTTTTTTATAGGAGAGAGATTTCAACATAGAAGCTCCTGGCTACACTTCAATTACTTTGCCGATCAGGGATGGGCAGCCTGGGAGAACTTTTCAACACACAGGAACACATCATATCTACTGATATGGGTAAAACACAAGTGGATAAACATAATGAAAACCATAATACAACAATTAATTTCCATTTTTACTATTAACACAAGAGTAAAGGCTGGTTTATGTCATAAGCACTCAACTTCCATAGAAGCAGCCTTGAAGATTAAAAGGAAGTGGATTAGTAATTGTGGATCTGGGCTCCTTGGACGAATAGATTTCAGGAGATCTCTGAATTTGTACTGGAAAAAAATTACAAGTTACATTTTTGTTATTCTTCAATTTTAACTGTATTTAAGCATAATTGGGCTTGTAGGTTTATCAGACTCTCAAAGAAGTCCATAATACAAAACAACTAAGAAATTATGAGTGAAATAAATATGGACAGGTTTAAACAACCAATGGATAAGTATGACAGTAGACAACCAATTCAATTTTCACAGTAAAAACCCTAAAAGGAAACTAGACTGAAAATGTGCCTGCTCCAAGGGCTTCTTGTGAGCTTTGTGTAATGTAGAATCTAAATGTTGTAATTGAACCACTACTTCACACTAGTACCTACATATTTTATAGTGATTCTCATATTTAAATTATCTTTCAATCATATTCATATTCTACACTGTTTTCCTTTCTCATTCAATTGTCTAACAAAATGAAGTACACTTTTGAAGTAGCCCATTATCTTCCAGCAAAGTTATGTTGCTGTTGGAGGGCCATAAGCAGCTTTTCCAGGCTTTACAGTGTAGCTTCCAAAAACTGGTATAAAAATGTAACTTTTCTAGTGACAGAAAACAACAATATATGGACACCACTTTTGTTAGCGCCTTTTTGTTTTTTCTTTTAATGACCACGTAATTCCTTGCATTAGGATGGAGTTGGGAGTAATTTATTTATTTTATTTATTAGGTTCGTCAATTGCTTACAAGATAATAGGTATAAGTAAAAACATATGAATAGATGGATACAAAAAATAAAAATAAAAAAAATAAAAGAAACAATAGGACAGGGATGGTAGGTACATTGGTGCACTTATGCAAGCCCCTTACAGACCTCTTAGGAAAGGGGTGAAGTCAATAGTAGACAGTCTAAGGTTAAAGTTTTTGGGGTTTGGGGAGGAAACCACAGAGTCAGGTTGAGTATTCCAGACATTGACCACTCTGTTGCTGAAGTCATTTATCCTGCAATCAAGTTTGGTGCGATTAACCTTGAGTTTGTATCTATTGTTTGCTCTTGTATTGTTATGGTTGAAGCTGGAGTATTCATTGACAGGTAGGACATTGCAATGCCTGATTTTATATACTATACTTAGATCAGACCAAAGGTGGTGTTGTTCTAGGTTTTCTAGGTCTGCTGGCATAAGGTATTCTGCAATGAGTAGAGGAGTGGAGAACTCTTCTTGTGAAATATTTCTGGACTTTCTCAACTTGTTGAATTGAATGGAGCCAAGTGTTTATTGGCTAGATGCCTTTCTTGACACCTATGTGGAGTTTGTAGCAGATATTTTGTGCTCAGACGAAGAACTATCAGCCTCCTGATTATGAGGTGAGAGATCCACCTCAAGGCCACCATGCTACTTTACTTATATTAAATTTAAAATATATACAGGAAGAAAAACTTGATTAAGCAAAATGTACTATTTCTGTTTCTTTCCTTCCCTGTGTATGAGAAATATTAAATTCTGTGTCATTATATAGTTGTTCAGCAACAATTTTGTTTGCTATACTTATGTGCAAAATAATTAAAATTGCTTCTTTCTTTCTTAAAGAAAATTTATAAGCAATGGGGCCACACCAATACTTGAGAACTTGGGAAAAGTTATCATTTCCAAACCTCATTGTTTTGAAGCCAAGGTCCTGTATATCCTAGAATTAGCAGAACTGGAATTGTGCAATAACAGTCACTCAAATATGAGTTGTTTATAAGTTGACTAATAATTTATCAATATAAACTTTGTTCAGAATTGTTTTCAGGTTATTTTACTTGAGCCTCTGCATACTTTCACACTGAAAGAAACTAATATGGGCTACATCTTGCCCACACACTTTTATCTTTCTTGGTGACTTCAATTTACCTCACATTAACTGGACCCTAAACAAATGTAAAACTGAACCCATACATGCAACCTTCTACAACGCTGTAACAAACCTGGGACTGGAATAACTAGTAACTAACAATACTAGACTTAACAACTGCCTCGATCTATCTTCCGCAATAGTTTGAATTCAATTTACGGAATACAAATTAAAGAACCCTTTTCCAACGGTGGCTACAACATGATTGAGTTTTGCCTCAACATACAGCCACACAAAAACCAACACAACGATGTGATCCCCAATTATAACTTCAAAAAAGGCAACTGTGATCTTATAGACAACGAACTCTCATCCCTTGATTGGCAATACTGTTGAAGACCATTACAACATATTTTTACTAGAAGACAAAAGAGTCATCAAATTATATGTACCAATAACAACTCTCCAAACCAGAAAAAATAGATTACCCAAAACAATAAGGAAGATTCAATCCAAAAAGAGATCACTTTGGTGGAAAAACAAATCTGGTCACGTTACCAACTTCAAAAGCCGATACAAAAAATTATGCCACCAGATAAAGACTGAATGCACCAATTATAACATTAAACAAGAGGAAAACCTTCTTTCTACAATTTTATTAAATAACAAATGAAAAGACTAATGGTCCATCCAACTCCTGAAAGGACCTAATGGTAAAGATTGCAATGATGACACCATTAAAGCCAACCTCTTTAACACATTCTTTGGCTCAGTATTTGTAAACAGCAATGGATCAAGCCCAGTATTTCCTAGTTGACCACAGACAACTACAATAATCTAATACATATAGATTTTACAGAAGACAATGTGGAAAAAGCATTATGCAATCTAAAACCATCTCTATCTTTTGGACCAGACGGAATATGTGCCTACTTCTTAAAAAACCTATCCACTGACATAGCCGAACCTCTAAGCATAACCTTTGAAAAATCTTTCAGGACCAGCTCTTTGCCAAAACTATGGTCACAAGCCACGATCATCCCCATCTTCAAAAAGAGAGACCCCAGCTCAGTTGAAAATTACAGACTAATCTCTTTATGCTGCATCACCTGTAAAGTCATGGAATCAATTATTAACCAATCCATTATCTTCCACTTAGAGACAAACAACCTACTCTCTAATAAACAATTTGATTTCAGAAAAACACTATCTTGTAATCTGCACCTCTTCCACTGCAAAAACATATGGACTACACAACTCGATCAGGTCAAAGCAATAGATGCCATCTACATAGACTTCTGTAAAGCCTTTAATTCAGTGGTACACAACAAACTACTCCTAAAATTAAAATCTTATGGTATCTCTGGACATCTGCATAAGTGGATAGAAGCATTCCTGTTAAACAGACAAAAAATGGTCAAAATTGGGAGCGTCCTATCAAATTCTGGACCAGCGTCCTATCAAATTCTGGACCAATTCAGGACCAACTCTTTTCATACACTACATAAATGACCTCTGTGATCATATTAAGAGCAACTGCGTTCTCTTCGCTGATTATGTAAAGCTATTCAACATGAGACAATACTATTACCCTTCAAAAAGACCTTGACTATGTATCAGAATGGTCAAACAAATGGCAACTTCAAATCTCAACAAATAAATGCTCTGTCTTACATATTGGCAAAAAAATCAAAAATAAAATATAGGCTGAATAGTCAAGACCTTGTTGATGGTCCAAATTCCATCAAAGACCTTGGAGTACTCATCTCTAATGATCCAAGTGCTAGAGCCCATTGTAATTACACACCCAAAAAGGCATTAAGAGTTGTTAACTTAATCTTACATAACTTTTTCTCTGGTAATATTACACTTATCACTAGAGCATACAAAACATTTGCTAGACCAATACTCAAATACAGCTCATCAATCTAGAACCCACATTATGTAGGAAAGTCCAGAAATATTTCACAAGAAGAGTTCTCCACTCCTCTACTCATTGCAGAATTACTTATGCCAGCAGACTTGAAATTCTAGACCTAGAAAATCTAGAACTACATATACTATACTTTACTTACTAAACCTATACTTTCACACTGAAAGTAAAGCCCCTGTCACACTGCACCAAGGGATGCAAAGAGGATGTAAAATGGACAAAAAAGCTTGCCATCCATTGGTTAACGTGATGTACTCACTGCCTCCGTTTTGCTTCCTCTCTATCCGTCCAGCATCCGTTTATTGATGTTTCATAAGCTCAGAAAGTTTTGACCTGCTCAAAACTTTTGCGCGGAAAATGTATCCAATTCGTCCATTCTGAATCCGCTACGCATCCACTAGGAATCCGTTCTGCATCCGTTCTGCATCCGCTATATCCGCTAGGCATCCATTCTGCATCCGCGCAACTCGCATCCACTCGGACATAGGGAGGAAGCGGAACGGACGCGGAACGGATGCAGAATGGATGCAGAACGGATGCAGCACGGAAACAAAGCGTTTAAAATGGAAAAAACGTTCGCAGAGGGGACCTATCTCAGATATTAAGGATGTCTAGAGGATGCAAAGGGACATCTATACTGCCTATAAAAAGGGGGAACAACTCACCTGCATCTCACTTTCAGACCAGCAGCCTAGCTGTGCAGACCTCTGCAGCCTTCATCTGACTCTTGCTCTTCCACAGCATCCAGTCATGTCCACCGTGGATCGTAACACAGTCTTTTTGGCAGCCACCATCCTTCTGCAACAGTGCGAAGCCATCTACAGGCTCTGTGAACTCTACTACGGGAAGAAAAAGAGGCGGCCAAGAAGCGTCTGGGAACGAAGATGGATCACCAGAAGAGCAGAGGACAGACTGTACAACAAGCTGATGGTGGAGCTCAGGAACGAAGACACTCAGGCATTCCATAACTTCATGAGGATGCCTCCAGCCATGTTTGACGAAGTTGTGCAGCACCTGACACCCAGGTTGACCAAGGCAAACACCAACTTCCGGCCCAGCCTGGAACCTGGGCTCAAGGTGGCACTCACTCTGCGCCACCTGGCCTCAGGGACCACCTACAGGAGCATGCAGTACGGCTGGAGGGTGCCACACAACACCATCAGCATTGTGGTCAGAGAACTGGTGCAGGCCATCATTGAAGAATACCTGGAGGAGCTCCTCCAGTGCCCCTCCACTGAAGAAGGCTGGAAGAAAGTTGCAGAGCAGTGGTATCAGAGGTGGAACTTACCACACACCGTTGGAGCCATAGATGGGAAGCACGTGGCCTGCAAAGCACCACCCAAGTCGGGGTCCACTTATTTCAACTACAAGGGCTTCTTCAGCATTGTCCTCTTCGCCATGGTTGATGCTGACTACAAGTTCATGTACATCAATGCTTCAGGCAACGGCTCATGTTCAGATGCCCAGGTATACAATGCCAGTGACCTCAAGGAGGGGCTGGAAGGCAACCTCATGGTGGGCTTCCCAGATCCAGACCCCCTGCCCAATGACATGCAAGATGTGCCCTACTTCATCGTGGGGGATGACGCCTTCTCCCTCAGAACCTACCTCATGAAGCCCTACACCTCCTCACCTGTGAAGAGAGGATCTTCAACTACAGGCTGTCCAGGGCAAGGTGGGTGGTGGAGAACGCCTTTGGCATCCTGGCCAACAGGTTCCAGGTACTTCTCACCAACATGCAGCATCGCCCAGAGACCATGAGGAGGATCGTGGAAGCTTGCTGCATCCTGCACAATCTCATGCGCACCCGCTACCCAGTCTTGCAGAACAGGCTCATGGATCTCCAACAAGGCAATGGGGACATGGAGCCTGGGGAATGGAGGCAAGGGCAAAACCTGATAGACACTCAGGATGTGCAAGGCCCCAACAGAGCCTCATGTGAAGGGAAGAAGCAGCACAACCTCCTGAAACACTGGTGCAACTCCCCAGCTGGAGCGGTGGAGTGGCAAGACAGGATGATAGATGCTTAATGGATGCTTCCTTCAGCCTGTCTCATCACACGGATGAGATTGGGCCATGTATGTTGGGTGGGCCTACAATGAACAGGGCGTTTAATAAAGAGTTGTGTTTGTGTTGACATGTGTGGATGATTGATTACATTGTTATTGATAAAAAAGGGCCATAGGTGTGGCACCTGGGAGGGTGGACCATACAGTCCCACTATTCTTGCACTGGAGGTTTATCTATCCCACAGCATTACCCATCCCAAAGGTATCCCTGCCCATCCCACTGCTATCTTAACCCATCCCACAAGCATGCAAAGGCTTAAACCAATTCTAAAAGTTTCCACAAAGACTTTATTAAAAAAAAAAGAAATGAAGCAAGTGTGTGAATCAAAGATAAACTTTATTGAACAACAAGCTGTAAAAGGAAAAAGACCCAAGTCAAGTGTCCAAATAAAGTCCACACCCAGTCTCTGGCAGTCTTCACGGTCACTCGGAGGCGTGCCCAGTCTCAGGGATGAAGGGTCCAGGTGCTGTGGAGGTGGTTGCTGCTGCAGTGCTGGTCTGAAGCCCCACTGGGGTGCCTGGCCCCAAGAGGACAACAGGTGACGGTGTGTTGAGAAAGCTCTTGGATAGCTGGCTCAGACCCGTGATGCTGAGAGGTCCTTCCTCCATGCCATGGGGTGTCAGCCCTAGTACTGATGAGAGATGTACTGAGGCCGGGCTTGGCTGTTGGGTGGAGGAAGGAGTAGTGTAGTGGGGCTGTCTGGTCTGCAGCTGGGTGAGGACTGACATGGGTGGCATCACTGTCATCGGTGGCATCATTGGCGTGGGTGCCATCGGTGGCATCAGTGGAACCGGTGGCAACGGTGTCACCCGATGACTCTGTGCCTGGACTGGGAAGGGCTGCTGCCTGTGCTGCTAGACCTCCTGGTAGCCGTAGCCCTGGTAGGTGAGGGGCTGTGGTAAGCCTTGGAATGGGAGGGACATCACCTGGGGTGGAGAAGCAGACCTGGGCTGTGTGGGAGCAGGTTCCTCTGGATCTGGAGGGTTGTGAAGCAGCTCGGTGATCCGGTCCTTCACCACCTGGTACTGGGCTTCCTCCATGTTCCTGAGGGTCTGGTTGACATAGGTGAGGAAGGGCTTGCGGTTGGAGGATGAGGAGTCGGTGTTGACCAGCTAAGAGAGGAGATCTATGCTGGTGCGGATGGTGTCCCTGATCTCCAGGGGAACAGTGTGGCTCTGCCCCTCCTGCTGTCTGGCTCTCTGCCTTTTTGTGGAGGTGGAGTTGGGTGGTGGTGGCTGCAGCTATGACTGTGGTGGACTCGATGTCTCCTTTCTCCCACCGCACCAGGGAGTCCTCCACGCGCTCCACCATGGTTACAACACCTGTCCGCAGGTTCTCCACCGTGGCATGCTCCACAGAAACCTGCCTGGAGACAGGGATTGAATCTCGGCTGGAAGAGGACTGGGTCTCAGCAGGCTGCCGGAGAGAGAGGGTTGTGAGAGGGGCTCCTGATGCTCCTCAGTGGCGGATCTCACCCTCCAGGAAGCTGCACCTGGCCATGACGTAGGTCTCTCTGTCCATCAGCTTAATTGTGGCCTGGCCAGATTTCTTCAGGTGCAGCTTCCTGTACCAGGTGGGCATATGCTTCCACCAGCTGAGGAGCACCTCCAAGTGTAAACCATACTTCCGCCCTCTCTCTCCAAGCAGCCTGCTTCCTTTTGGTGTTCCTGTACAGCCGGTGTCCCTTCCGCCACAGATAGTCATTCTCTCTCAGCCACTCCAGCACCTCATCCTCGTGTTCCTCCTCAATGAAATACTGCCTCCTCTCCTGTCCCCGCATACGCCTCTTCCTCCCTTTGGCAGGACCAGATGGGTCCTCATCAGAGGGGCTCCCGGGTGGTAGGGGCTGCTCCTCCACACCACCACCAGAAGCAGCACCAGCAGGATCATCATCATCATCATCATCATCAGGATCATCATCATCATCATCATCAGCAGCAGCAGCAGCAGGATCAGCAGCAGCAACAGCAGCACCAGCAGCACCAGCAGCACCAGCAGGACCAGGATCATCATCAGCAGAGTAAGCACCAGCAGCGCCAGCAAGACCAGGAGCACGAGCAGGATAAGGAGCACGAGCAGGATCAGGAGCACGAGCAGTATGAGCAGTACGAGCAGTACGAGCAAGTCCAGGAGCACGAGCAGGACGAGCAGGACCAGCAGAACCATCAGGACTAGGAGCAGCTTCAGCAGAGTATGCAGCAGCAGAAGCACCACCGCCAGGAGCAGCTTCAGCAGAAGCTTCAGCACCAGAAGAGCGATCCCGAGCAGCAGAAGCCCCAGCAGAAGCAGAGTCAGGGACGGGGGGCAGGAGGGTGGCCCTGTCCCTCTTGGCAGGGATGGCGGCAGGTTGCTGAGGCTTTCGCTTCTTCCCCATGATTGTGGGGTTGCTGGCTGGCAGGGAGGCTGGCAGGGAGGCTGGCAGGAAGGCTGGCAGAAAGCCTGGCAGGAAGCCTGGCAGGCACCAAGGCTGGCAGGGAGGCTGGCAGCAAGGCAGGGCAGGCAAGGACTCGATGTATCCGGCAGCAGGTCTTTCCTCCGAATGCTGGCCACGTGCGAGCTGCTTCTCTTTATATTCATGTGGCTTACGCAATGCATCCCCCCCGCATGCGCAATTAACGCTCGACATCCATTAGGCTTCCGCTCTGCATCCGCTTCATCCGTTGTGCATCCACTGTGCATCCGCTTCATCCATTCCGCGTCCGCTCTGCATCCGCTATTTCCGTTCCATGTCCACTTTGCTACCCCCCCCCCCCGGAAGCCTAGCGGATGCGCCATCCGCTCTCATCCACTTCCATCCTCTGGGCTTCTGTTCCGCATCCGCTTTCCATCCGCCCTGCGTCCTCCCCCCGTCCGTGTTATCCGCTCCGATTATGCAAATTTTTGCCCCTTTTGAGAGCGTATAACAACGGATGGAACATTTTGCTCGTCCGTTGTGTCTGTTTTGCATCCGTTGGGCAGTGTGAGAGGGCCTTAAGTATACTTCCAAAAGGCAAGCATTTTATATACTGAATCCATATTCTAATACAAGCATTATTATCTTCCATAGGACACATAGAATTTCAATTAATTGTATAGTTGGAGAAATTACAGTATGAATCAGATATCATAGAGGCTTCAGTTTGAGTTCAGTAGCCTTCTGCATCACATCTTCATTAACTTCCAAATGTTAACATCTGCAAGTTGTTTTTAATATTTACCTGGCAAGCAAGATCACAACTCATTTGTCAATTTTCAACATAAACTTCTGGGTTTACAGAATTTCTGTATAGAATGCAGAAACAACACATTCAGCACATTGGTGTGGTGAATGAAATGGAAGATGAAAACATCTTAAAATCTCTTCCATATTTATCAGCCATCCAAACTGACAGTATTATTTAAGAGCTATTTTATAAGGATGAGAAGGAGATTGATTGGAATAATGGCAAACACTACTTAATATGTTTGTGCTCATATTGCAATACACGAAAATTCTGCATCTAATTCCTCCTGGTATTATGCAACATTTTATTTTATTTCTTATTTTAATCAAAAGATATTTGCTATGGGAGTCTGTTTCTGTGTTTTCTCATAAATTAATTGATTTCAGTGAATCCCGCTAGTTTAGACTTTTATTGAAAAGGAGATTATATAAAGATCTGAGATAGCAGTTTTAGATAGAAATAGACAAAGTGGAGTAGATTGAAAGGAAGACAAGGGACATAATTTACAGGCTAAAAGCACCTTATGAGAAATTCAAAATTTAGGATAGAACAACTGTACATAGGAAAGATTGTAAAGTCACAGAGATTCATGTTGAAACTAAAGATGAGATGTAGTAGCCTTAAATTATAGAACACAATTTTTATCTGCATATCTGCAGAAACATTTTGAAGGTAAAGGTAATATCAGACTTTTGGGGAGCTACAATAGGTCATTCTACAATGATACCTTTTTCAAAAATATAATTTTATTCAAAACCTAAAAAAGACTAAAATTAATGTATTAATCTTATTCTGTATAAAATGGAACAAGAAATAAAAAAGAAAGAAAAGAGAAGGCTAAAGTACAAAAAGAATGAAAAAAGGGGTAGGGAAAAGAAAACAAATAAAAGTATAAATGAAAGAAACATGATATAAAGAAGCAGCTTCTGAACAGAAGTTACAGAAGTAAGTTCTGAACAGAACTTAAAGAAGTTTTAAGTATAATTATAAATTTACCCCTTTGCCTGAAGTTACATTATGAATTTCTTCTCACTAATTTATCCTAAGCGTCAAAAACCTTAGCTCCTAAGTTCATTTTTTTCATGTTTATCCTACAATAATTATAAATCTTTGTGATTTTATGAAATGCTATAAACTATTATTTGTTTCATCAGAACAATGACTGACTGGATTGGAATATGAATACTCGTCAATATGTACTTATTTAAATAATTTGAATTAACATTGTTTTAAAAGAATTATGATTTTAAAACCATGTTTTTTAAGATAATCATTCTCAATACTTCATAGATATAATCAGATATATCAGAGTACTATCAATACAGTATGGTTGTAATTATGAGAAGTTCCCAGTTGGAACTGAATTAAACAATTAGGTTTTATTGCATAATTCATGTAGGAATAGATATATAACAGAGGCTTCATATGACATTATTTATGGTTTGCACTGGACAATGTTGTTAAATTTTAGCATTTATAATTTTTTTCTTTTATACAAAAAAAAATCCTACTAATGCTACTGTCACAAGGGCTTTTTCCAACCCAGTCATTGAAAGAGTTTTAATTTCCAACAAAATCTAACGGGGCAAATGAATGCCACATATGAGATTATGCAGGAAGAAGTTCAGATGAGGGGTATTATATTTTAATGCTTGGATGAGGTGGTCTGTGTTCCGTCCGGAAAAACGCGAGGTAGACCAGGTTCCAACAGTAAAAGTCTTTGTTTCAACAGTTTAAGTTAAACGGAACAGTTTGGCTCTAGCCGCGGCAGCCTTTACATTCGGCTTGCCTGCCAGCTTGTAGCCAATGACATTTGTTTGATTTAGCCACCTTTTGGCGGCTCTTTTGGATTGGTTCCTAGTGAACCAATTCCTATGCCAGCTTTCTTAGCCAATCATATTAGAGGATTTGGAGTAAACTATTCTATACAGAACACCCCTCCCCCCTTGGTTTAGTCCTACGTGGTGACGTTGCGCAGGTAGGTGGGGCTTCTTCTGATTCTACTGGACTTGCGTGGTTCATTTTTGCTGGAGACTTCAACCAGTTCGGATGGCGTTGCTGTCTCTCCGGCTCTTCTCCATGGAACCGCCTGGAAGGGTGAGTTGGCCATTTTGCTACCGTTTGAGTTTCTCAGGCCGGTGGTTTCGCCGCTCCCTCCTGGTTTCTCCGGGCAGGTCGAGCTGGCTTGGCTGGCCTCTTCATCTGGATTTTTCCTGCAAGTCTCATCTAACCGTAAGTTTCCTTTTTGCACTTTTTGATTGTTTAGATGTTCTGGGTTTATTTTAAAAAGTTATTTATTATTTTCTTGTATTTCCCCCCCCTCTTTGGTTTTATTTTCATCGTTTTTTTATTATTTGTGGTTGTGAGTTTGTATTTCTTTCAATGTTTCGGGAACGAAGCTGGTCTATGTGCCACTTCCATTCCCTGCCATCGTCTACGGTTAGTCGGATGGACCGGGGGCCTGTGATTTGTGTGATTGTGCCTGGAAGCCATAAGGGGTCCCCGGTGAATTTTTTTGCGTAGACTAGGTCACCGATTTCAAATGTTCGGAAACGGCTGGAGGAGTCGGGGGGTCTTTCCAAGGTGTAATTTGGGTGCAATCTGTCTAATTGCGACCTAAGTTTTCTTCCCATTAATAACTCTGCTGGGCTTTTGTTGGTTACAGTGCTGGGTGTGATATGTTGGAGGGTGAGTAGGCGGTTAATTTTGTCCTGGACATCCCCAAGGTCCATTCTCTCTAAACTCTCTTTGGTAAACCTGACCATTCTCTCCGCCCTACCATTTGCAGCCTGGTGGGCCGGCGCGGTTAGTGCATGGCGTATACCTAGGGAGGCTAGGTATTGTTCAAATTGGATGGCTGTTAATTGTGGCCCATTGTCGGACACTAGGACGTCCGGCAATCCATGGGTTGTGAAGGGTTTGTTAAGTTGTTTAATGACTGCCTGTTGTCGTAGATGACAACTTCCAGCCAATTTGAGTATGCATCTACGACAATTAAAAAGGTATGTCCCTAGTAGGACCCATGAAATCAATGTGGATCCTTGACCAGGGGCCTCGTGGGGTCTCCCAGTCCCTTATGGGTGCTTGTGGTGGGGAAGGCCTGGTTTTCTGACATTTAGTATAAGTAGCAACCCAGTATTCGATGTCTTTATCTATACCAGGCCACCAGACATAGCTTCTAGCTAGGCTTTTCATTTTTACAATACCAGGGTGGCCTTCGTGAAGCATACCCAACACTCTAGTTTGTAATTTAGGAGGGATTACTACCCGATCACCCCACAATAAACAACCTTTTTGAATTGAAAGTTCGGTTTATCTGGTCCGGAAAGGTTTAAAGTTTTCAGTTTTTTGGGTTTTCCGGCCAGCCTTTATCTACCCAGTTTAATATGCGGGCAGTCACTGGGTTCTTTGTGGTGGCTCTGGCGACATTGTTTGCAGATATTGGCAGTTCGGGGCATGTTTCTATTTGCAGGGTGGTCATTGTTGGTGCCGGGTCTTCCTCCGTCGTTGGCAACGGTCCTCTGCTTAATGCGTCTGCATGGGAGATTTGCTTCCTGGGTCGATGCATCAATGTGTAAGAGTATGCTGCTAGGAATTCTAACCTTCTAGTCATCCGCGGGGATAAAATGTTCGGTGTAGGCTTGTTTCCCACCAGAATTCCTAGTAACATTTTATGGTCTGTTACGATTAAAAATGTTCTTCCATAAAGGTATTCATGGAAACATTTCACTCCGGCGATGATTGCCAGGGCTCCTCTGTCTAGTTGACTACAGTTACATTCTGTTTTAGACAGAGTCTTTGAGTAATAAGCGACGGGTGCCTCTCTCCCATCTGGCAATTGGTGGCTCAGGATGGCACTGACTCCAAACGGTGAGGCGTCGCAGGTTACCATCAATGGAAGTGCGTTACTAAACTGGATAAGAACGGTGTTTGATGTTAATAAATTTTTTATTTTCTGGAATGCTTTTTGCTCTCTATGACCCCAAGTCCAATTAGTTTTCTTATCCAGCAAATGGTGTAATGGTTCTGCTATTGTCGCTTTGTGGGGGAGGAATACGTTATAGAAATTTATTAGACCCAAAAATGCCTGCAATTCCATTTTGTTTTTTGGCTGTGGTGCATCTTTAATGGCTTTGACTTTTTTTTCAGTAGGGTGTATACCCTCTCCGTCAATTAAGTAGCCCAGAAATTCGACGCGATCAATCATTAAGCAGCATTTTTCTTTTTTAACTTTCAGACCAGATTCTCTGAATTTTTTTAGTACATTTCTTAGTCTTTTTTCTAGTTGGTTCATATCCTTAGCTGAAATCAGGATGTCGTCAAAATATGGTACGACCCCTTTCATTCCATTTAATAGGCATTCCATGAGGCTTTGGAAAACGCCTGGGGCCACACTCACTCCAAACTGGAGTCTGTTACACTTGAATGCCCCTTTGTGAGTCACTATTGTCTGTGCCTCGGCCATTAAGGGGTCTACTGGAAGCTGTTGGTAAGCTTGTGCTAGATCTAGTTTAGCAAAAAAATTTTCCTCCCCCGAGTGAGTGTGGCAAATGTTGTATGACTGACACCGGATATGCGCTTTGTTGCAGCGCATGGTTCAGGGTAGCCTTGTAGTCTCCGCAGATGCGTACCGACCCGTCAGGTTTAACCGGTGTTACTATTGGCGTCTCCCATTTAGCATGGTCAACAGGTTCCAAAACCCCGTGGTCAATTAATTTGTTCAATTGTTCCTCTATTTTTGCCTTTAATGCAAAGGGAACTCGTCTGGCCTTTAATCTTCTAGGGGCCACCTGGGGGTCTAAGCTAAAGGAAATTGGGGTCCCCCAATACCTGCCTAGGGAGCCATCGAAAACATCCTGGAACTCGTGGATCAGGTTTTCTTCCCAGTCGGTTGCGGCCACTCGGTCTACTCCGGTCATTCCGATGCCCAATGGTGCGAACCATTCGATGCCCAGGAGGCTGGGTCGGTCTGGGTCGACTATTGTCAGAGGCAGGACTTCGACATGCTGCTTGTAAGCGACTCGTAAATGTCCTAGACCTACCACAGGGGTTCGATTCCCTTGGTAGTCCTTCAGAATTAATTTTTGTTTCTGGAGGTCTTTATATTTTTGTTTCTGGAGCTTAATATTTGGGACCAGTTGTCTGATTGTGTCCCATGACACCATTGACAGGAAAGACCCTGAATTGACCTCCATCTCGCAGGGGCTGCCTTCGATTTTTACAATGATTTTAACTTTTTTTCCGCTTTCCATCTGAGCACTTCCGATAGTGACAGTTTGATGGGTCTTTTCTCGGTTACTGGCTCGTTTGTTGCGCTCCCACTTTCTCTCAGCTTGTTTCGATTCAGCTTGTGGGGGAGAGTTACTGCGTCTGTTAGGGCTATTTTTTCGATTCCTGCAGACCTTCTTGATGTGTCCCCTTTTCTTAGAAGCTCTGCAGATGGCATCAAGGAATCTGCAATCAGCTCGAGGGTGGTTTCCTCCGCAACCGGTGCATTCCCTCCAGTTTCTTTTTTTGCGCCTTTTTTTGTTGGCGTATAGGCGGTGGACCTCATCATCTTCCTCTCCGGATTCTGATGTCTCGTCAAAATCTTCATGGTGTGTGGTGGCGGGAAATTGCTTCTTCTGGTTAGGCTCGTTTCGTCGTTGTTTGCGTTCATTTGTTTCATGGTGGTCGCTGACTTTTTCGTGGCTTCTGCAGCTGTGGCTTCTGCAATCGCTTCAGCTACGGTTATGTTGGGTTTATTTAGCAATTTACTTTGTAAATTAGAGTCTTTTAAACCCAATACTACTCGATCTCGCATGGCTTCATCTAAGTTCAGGAACTCACATGCTCCCCCCAGTTGTCGGAGGGCTGCCACAAAATCAGCGGTCTCGCCTTCTTTTTGGTCCCTTCGGTAGAATTCGTGCCATTTGATGAGATTTGACACCACTGGTGTGTAATGAGCCTTCAACATTCGCTGGAGTTTGGGCCAGGTCATTTGCTTTACGTCTCTGGGCTTCACCAATGCCTTGGCCATTTTGAATATCATTGGTCCACAATGTGTTAAGAAGACAGCCCTCTTACGCTGGTCTGAGATCTCTTCCATCTCGTTACTTTCCAAGTACATTTGGAAACAGTCTACGTAGGATTCCCAATCCTCTTCATTGGGGTTGAAGGGTGCGGGCGGTGCATTATTTCTGGCCATCGCTTCCAGCCTGGGTTTCAATTTGCCATGTGCACAGTCTCACGTTTTAGGACGATCCCACCTTCGTCGCCAGTGTTCCATCCGGAAAAACGCGAGGTAGACCGGATTCCAAAGTCTTTATTTCAACAGTTTAAGTTAAACAGAACAGTTTGGCTCTAGCCGTGGCAGCCTTTATATACGGCTTGCCTGCTGGCTTGTAGCCAATGACATTTGTTTGATTTAGCCGCCTTTTGGCGGCTCTTTTGGATTGGTTCCAAGTGAACCAATCCCTATGCCGGCTTTCTTAGCCAATCATATTAGAGGATTTGGAGTAAACTATTCTATACAGAACAGTCTGCATTCTCCCTTCACTTCAACTGGCACTTGTGAGAGCTTTTTGGCAGGTACTGGTATATATCAAAGCATCCTTTGGCTTTTGCCAAAGTGTCTATAAAGCCCATTGCGGGGAGTGGGTGGCTTCAAAAAATAAATTCAAGTCTATATTTTGCCTGATCTTTTCTTAAAGTGGAACATCAGCTTCAAAAATTTAAGATTAATTCACACCGAGTTTTCTGGTGAAGGCCCTCAATAGTCTAGGACAAAAATAGATATAAAAATAAAATAGATGCCTCTATTGACTTGTATTACTGGAATATTCTTTATGTCCCTGTCTTTCAAATAAAACCAGTAGAGAGAAGCAGCCCTTTTTCACACTATCTCATTGATAGGCTTTTGGAACATATTATTATCCTAGAATACATTGGAATACAGAAGATAAAGATGCAAAAGAAATTCATCAGAGATGCCTTTTCATGAAAAGTTTTTTCACATCTGTCTTAGCAGATCCTATCACTATAGAAATGGACACTACTGAAATGGAGTACAGTGCTCCAATTCAAAACAGAACAAAACCTATAAAGTATGTTTATTTGAAGAAGTTATGTAAAAAAAAATCCATGTGTAAATAAGATGATATTTTATGCACCGTGTTTCTCCAACAATACGTCCCCCGCCAAATAGGAAGACCCAGCATGTTTTCCAGACATAAAATAAAATTAAACCCCTCCCCCCAAATTTAGACCTAGTTTAAAACATGTGAAATTGGGGGGGAAGGTGGGGGGGAACCTGCCATTAGGAGTGGGCATGGGCAGCTACGCCTCACCATTAGCTGCTCCTAACACCATGAAGGGGCATGGAGGGCTCCCTTACCCCAGGTCAGCAGGCAGGCAGCATCGGCATGGATGTGCAGCAGCATTTCAGCCGCTTCTCAGGCCTTCGTAGCCTCCACAGTTCCCACCGGTGCTGGTGCCTCTCTCACCAGCGCAATCTCCAACAACAGCATCTGAGTTGCTCCCGCTTTCCCCCCATCCCCGTAACAACAGGAAAAAAAAACATTTTGAGGTACCTGGGAGCACTGCGCGCTGCGTTTTGGTTTAATCCCGAGCGGCTGGGTGGGTGTGAGAAGAGCTGAGTGAGCATCTCTGCTGCTGCTACCCTTGATGCTCCAGCCTCGGGCTCTGCAAGTTTGCAAAAATCCCAGTGTGCAGCCTGTTCCTGCATTCCAAGCGCCCAGGCCGAGCTGCAGCTGTCCCTCTCTCATCAGTGCCATCTCCTATAACAGCGGCAGCAGCTGCAGAAGTTACAGTAACCGTGGAAGTTATGGAGGCAGCTCCCACATCCGAGAAGTGGCTAAAACGCTTCCACGGTTCCCGTGGAAGATAAACTCTTTCATTTCTGCATTTACTACTGCTCCTCAGTATGGATCTTAAAACTAAAAAAACCTTGGTGCTTATTTCTCCCTGAAGTTTGAGAAGTTTTAGGCCTTTAGTAGTTTTACAGTTTCTGGAATTAGCATTCATAGGAGTCCCATATGATATATCCACCTAGAACAATTAATTATATCAATAATGGAGGTACACACTGATTTTCGTCAGACATGGGAGTCAAATAACCTTGGCAAAATAAGAATTGAGGACAAGGATATACTAATTGCCCAAATGAGCCAGCAATTAGTGTTGGCTCTTTTCCCCTCTCTTTCCTTTTTCATTAATTGAGGGTCAAAATATTTTTTATAGTCAGTAAAAAATTATAATGAACAGGGAAATACAGATGATGAAAAGCTGTATTAAGTTGATCTAGGTTTTTTAATGTTCAGAATTGGGCAGCTTCAAGCTATAGAAATCTTATTCTAGTAGCAATCCCATTGAATAGTGAGAATTTGGCAAAGAATGAGATAATAAAAATAGGGTAAAGCTATACTCATTATTGATGTGTCAGCTCTTCAAAGTAGTCCAAATCAGGAAACTAAATCCAAGAACATTAGCACTAATTTCATTGTACAGTACAGTAACAAAATCCTCTAAGTCCAAAAGTGCTTGCCTCATCTCCTTCCTTTACATATGAGAGAATTAGGGAGGATCAATTCTGAGATACTTTCTCCACCCTATTCCTGCTTTGGATTCAGATTTAATTTATGAGACCATTGTCTGAGTTGTACAGTGTTTCTTCAACAATACGGCCTCTACCAATAGGAAGCCCCACCATGTTTTATAGGCATTCAATTTATAAAATCAAATTAAGCCCCTCCCCCCAAATTAAGGCCCATATTAAACATGCAAATGGGGGGGAATGATGGGGGGCTTGCATTTAGGAAGTACTTGCATGCCTGGATATGGTGCTGCCTGCGTTGGTGGGGAACTTCATACCGGGAGACCTTTTGCCACCATTGCTTTTCCTTCTCCCTTGCTGCCGCGGCGTTAGAGGAGTGCCGTGGCATTTGGCGCAGCCACCTGCGGCCAATCAGGGTTCCTCCCTGCAACTGGAGCCCTGAGGAGACAGTTGGCTTCAGGTGCTCCCGTCGCCGCGTTCTGAGGGAAAGCGCTTGCCCAAGAGGATCTCTCCCTCTCTCTCTCTCTCTCTCTCTCTCCCCCCACAAGGTCTGCGCTGCGGCTGAGAAGGAGCCTGCAGCCAGTTCCTTCTGCTTGCTGAGAGGTAAAGAAGCCGTGGCTTTGCACAGTAAGAAAAGCACTGCTCGCCCGGGTGACATTTGGGAACGAAGGGATGGAGGAGCCATGCACGCACCTATGGCTCGCTTTCCTGGATCTGCCCAGCCCGCATGGCTCCGGCACAGCCATGGCGGGATGAGCAGAGGGTCCGGCGGGGAGGCGCTCGCTGTCGGGAAGGAGGGCCTGCCTGTCAGCTTCGCCTGGGGCATCCAGCGCAGTGAGAGCCTCCCCACCGGACCCTCCACTCATCCCGCAAGGGCTGTGCCAGAGCCGCGCTTGTTGGGCAGAGCCGGGAAAGCGAGCCGCAGTTGCGTGCATGCCTCCTCCTGCCCCTCGTTCCCAAATCTCACCTGGGCGAGCAGCGCTTCACTTGCTTTGCAAAGCCGTTACTTCCTCACCTCTCAGCAAGTAGAAAAAACCGGCTTCAGCCTCATCCTCCTCAGCCACAGTGCAGACGTTGACCTAGAGAGTCAATGTCTGAGAGTCAACGGGGAGAGAGAGAGAGAAGAAGACATCCTCTCAGGCGAGCGCCTTCCCTTGGAATGCGGCGATGGGAGCGCCTGAAGCCAACTGTCTCCTCAGGGCTCCAGGTGCAGGGGGGAGCCCTGACTGGCCACACGTGGATGCACCAAACGCCGCAGTGTTCTTCTAACGCTGCGGCAGCAGGGAAAAGGAAAAGGTCTCCTGAACCCCAAGATGTCACTGCTCGCCCACCTTAGGATGCAAGGGGGGGAATTAAGTCATCCCCAAAAAGACGGCCTTATCAAGGGGTCAAGAAAATATAAGGCCTAGCCTTATAATGTGAGAAACACAGTAGATCTTCCTCCTGATTCTTACAAGGTGTCATCTCAGTCATCTATGAAGTAATGTGAATTTTTCAAGCACATTCTTCCCCAGGTTTGTGCTGCAATTGTTCAAAGCTGCCCTGCAATCCTTGGAAAACATGTAACTGCTTCAAAGCATTGCAGAAAAAGACAAGGGAAATGCCTTCGTGCAAGCCAAAGCATTGTGTTTCCTTTGGAGCCCTACTAATAAAAAAAAAATACTTTCTCTTTCCAAAGACATATTTGAGTATTGAGGCAAAGAAAAAAACATATTCAAAATGATTAGATTGTGTGTGTAAGAGAGAGAAAGAAGGGGGCATGTTTGTATAAAAAATAGACTGAATCTGAATGAACACTTACATTTCCTTAAGATATGAATCTACTTGCTTTGAAATATCAGATTGTTGTCAGATTATTCAAAGTGAACTCAAAGGAAGCCACTTACCCCCAGTTGCAACAGTAATTTCACGTAGGAAATGGCCATAAAATGGAAAATCGAAGGACAGATTCACTCTCTGCAAGGAACAACACCATAAGATAAAATTAAAAAGGAAATTACAGAAAAGAATCAGTCACTTCAGAACACGAACCAGCTCTCCACAGCTGCTTCCACCTTACAGGTTTTTTACATCAATCTTCCTCATTTGGTTTTTTTCTTTAGTATTAAAACTGACTAAAACAATTTAGCAATATATAAAGCATCTTTTTTTAAATCCCCTAATTCTCAAGCAGAATGGACATAGTTTTTGGGATTATTGAAATTCTCATCTAAACTACTGGAAGCACACCAGATCTGGAAGCTTCATAAAAAGAAATATATTTAAAAGTGTTAAGTGAAAACTGAGTCTGTCACGTAGATCCATTTGATGTTATCCCTACAAAATAGATAGGCCAGGATTGAAACTGTAGTTCTCTATTTGCTTATATTTCCCTGAACTAATTTTATTTTAGTCAATTTATATTCTGTCTTTCCTCTAGAACTTTTATACTTATATACTGTTCCCAAAATTTTTCAGTTCACCGCCCCCTTGGTGCTACAAACTCATCCTCAGTGCCCTCCACAGGGGTGGGATTCAAATTTCTGTGAATGTGGCCTAATTTGAGGGTGTGGCTTGGTGATGTGACTGAGTGGGTGTGGCTTCCTGGTCATGTGACTGGGTAGGTGGGACTTCCTGGTCACATGACTGGCTGGCGTGGCTTGCTGGGCATGGCTTCCTGATAACATAACTGGGTAGATGTGGCTCGCTGGGCATGTGACTGGGTGGGCATGGCCAGGGGACTGGCAAACAAGTGGTCCTCACTTAATGTCCGGTTGTTTAGCGAGTGTTCTCATTTATGACTGGCCTCCCCAGAGCTAATTGACCAGTTTTTGGAGTTTTGACAGCCATGCACACACATACACACACACTCCCTTCTAACCCTGCTGGAGCAGGTCATTGGACTAGAATCGGCAAAGCATCTCTGATTAGATTCTAGTAGTGAATAAAATCTAATCAGAGGTGCTTTGCCAATTCATGATTTGTTTTATTTGTATCTTTTTATTTTATGTTGCTGAATTGCATTGACATGTGTGCCCCTTCTTGTGCACAACCCAGAAGCTTTTGGGATTCTTTGCAGCAAAAATTACCGACCTTTGGCTTTGCTCTACTTTTCAAACATGCCGCCAATGCCGCGTTCTAGATGCCGGCCCTGCAGGTTAGGTTCACACCATTGAGTCCACCGCACTGGAGAGACCTGCCCAACCAAGTCAAGTCAATGGGGTGAGCCTGAGAGAAGGAAAGAGAGAGAGAGAGAGAGAAAAGAGAGAGAGAGAGACAGAGAGAGAGAAGGAAGAAAAGAAAGAGAAAAGGGAAAGAAAAAAAAGGGACAAAGAATGAGAGTGGATGCAAGGAAGGGACAGAAAGAAAAAGAAATAAAGAAGGAGGGAGGGAGGAGAAAAATAAAGAGATATCTATTCTAGTCCAATCACCTGCTCCAGCAGGGTTAGAAGGGAGAGTAGTGTGTGTGTTCTCCTTGTAATTTACCAGTATATTTTGTTTTTTCCCTCTTCAGAATTGGCACTGTAATACATTGGGGAAAAGTAATTTTTAGGGTGGAAATCTGGTCCAATGGATCTATTTAACGCCTCAACAAAATGTGAGAGCTTCTTGATAGTCTTGACCATGTTTCATTCACAAAACCTTTAATAGAAGCCAAAGATGTTTCAGTGAAGAAAAGGGCCTCAGTCTAAACTAGGCCTCATTTCAATCTGATGCATCAGGTGTCTCCCTCTCTCTCTCTCTCCTCCTCCCTCCCTTTTCCCTCTCTCTCTCCCTCCCTCCCTCCCAGATTGGTTTTGCTCTACTTTCCCAATGTGCCTGTGGGGCTGGCGCTTCGAACATGGATGGATGGATAGAGAGAGAGAGAGAGAGACATGCTGGTACGTAGATAGATTGATAGATAGATAGGTAGATAGGCAGGCAGGCAGGCAGGCAGATTTTTGGATGAATGTATGGATAGGAAGATAGATTGGTAGATAAGTAGGTAGGTAGATAGATCTATAGGTAGGTAGGTAGATAGGTAGGTAGACAGAAAGACAGGTAGGTAGATAGAAAGACAGGTAGTTAGGCAAGTAGGTAGGTAGGCAGGAAGGCAGGCATGTAGGCAGGTCGGCAGGATGGCAGACATACAGATAGATCCTTGTATAGATAGATGAATAGATGAACAGATAGATAGATCTATATTGGTAGATAGGTAGGTAGGAAGACAGAAAGACAGGCAGGCAGGTAGGCAGGCAGAAAGGCAGGCAGACAGACAGGCAGACCTTTTGTATGTATGTATGTTTATATGTATGTATGTTTATATGTATGTATGTATTTACGGATGGACAGGTGGACGGATGGACGGACAGACAGGCAGACAGGCAGACAGAAAGAATGCCACAGCAGCAGCACTTTGGGAAAGTAGAGCAAAGCCAGAGTGGGAACTGAAGTCCACACAAGTTGCCAAGGTTCAGAAACACGGGCTAAATATATCAAACCAGCCATTCTGGTTCAGAGTTTAGCATGCTGTTTAATTCCAGCTTTGCCATGGCTAAGATCTTCTGGCTCCTTAATGCAGCTTCCCCTCTGCCCCTTTTCCAACCCCCTGCCCCAGTTCTTTCTTTGGCATCCAATGCCAACTTCCCTAGGACAGCCATGCAGCCAACCCAAGGTCCACTTCCATCGGGCCAAGCAAGGGGAGCTACTCTGCACATGCTCAGAGACTCCCAACTTCAGGGGAGTGTTCCGCCCATCTTTACACTCCACCCGGGAGGAGGAAGGCATGTGGAAGCAGCCCAGACTGGTGGATCTGGGGGAACTATCACTTGGAAACTAAGCAAGTAAACTAGCAAGTGGCTGGCTGGTGGAGGCCAAGTGGGCACTGTGTGCTCCCTTGTTCTCCTCCAGGGAAGAGGCCCTAATGCCAGACCACTCACTCTTCCACTGCATGCTTTGGGAGGGTTTTGCTTTCGGGCCTACTGGTATGCCTCTGCTGCCACTTCCACTAGAGAGGGCAGCCTGCAAGCTAAGGTGCCCCCTTTCCACCACCTCCCACCTCTCTCCCCCCACCAGGCTTGGCAAGGCTCACCGCACGTGGGTTCTGCATTTGAGGCGCTGGCTACGGAGTGATGAAACAGTCAATGGGCTGCGTAGCCAGCACTCAGTGAACTTGCAGGGCCAGCGCCTCAAACGCCCCCCTGCCACCTCTTAGTGCCCCCTGACAGCCCACTTGCCTCTTAGCACTCTCCTAAGGCACCCCACCCCCCAGTACCCCAGTATGCTCACTTTGGGAGCCACTGCTCTCGAAGTTCAGAGCAATTTACTTGAAAATTGTTTTTCTTCGACAGCAACCTTATGTCATAAACTTGACTGAGACAGTATTCTTAAAGCCACATAGCGAGTTTCCATAGGTAAGAATGGAATTGAATCAGATCTACTCCCATGATTTAGCTATGTGAATCCACCTAATGCAGTCCATATAATATTGCCTGCATCCACATACTTAGATGAATCATCAACTAATTTCCTTGGATTTGGCTAACAGCAATGTATGAACACAGCCATTGTATTTATATAATTAATTTATGTTTTATGCTATATAGGCCAGTCATATTGTAACAATCAATGTATTGTTGTTAGCTATGAAGGATATATGAAATCAAATAAATTTCACTAGGAAGAGATAATTCTTTTCTGAACGTCACTGATAGCTCTGCAGAATTGTGCAAAGGAGAAATAAATCTGTTTTACCATTTAAGATGGGACAGCTAATAAGAAAAACATCTCTTCACAATTCTACAACTTATCACCATCAGTGCCCTGTTAAAAGTCAAAGTCCTGTTAGCCACATATGCCACAGGATGAATTTCTTATGGTACTATGCAAAGCACTTTGGCTGCATGGAGCTTTGGATTGGATTCTGGAAAAATGTTCTGCTATGCAGTCACTGATCTTAAGCTCTTTAAAACGGTCACTTTACATGTGTGCATAATCTTCATTTAACGTTATACCCATTCACTTTTGAAAAATTCTCTAGATAAAACATGTAACCAGCTATCAAATGTACTTTATACTCTAATCTTTAGGGTTAGATTTTCTTTCTTCATAGTAAACCAGAAATCTTTATAAACATATGTTAAAATCAAGAGCATTAACTCTATTTTATAAATATATCACCCAAAACAAAAATGCAAGATTTTACATAAAATATTTTCTAATGTGGTATTAATAACATTTGTATATATCAGTGCTTCAAGGCAAACTAGATCATAAAATAGAATCTAGAAAAACAAGTGGATAAAGGCTTTAATAGAAATTCATTCAGCGAAAGATGGGATATTTATGTCATCATTTAAAATATATGATGAGTTTTACAGATGTATTTTGAAGCCAACAATTCTTGGATTGTATACTATACTTTTAGGCTTACTGAACAAACAAAGGCTTCTTATTGAACTTTATATACCATATATATAATAAATATAATAAATTCAGCTTTATTCGGGTAGATATTAGAAGATATTAGAAAAACCAATCAAGCAGAACACAGCAAAGTCCAAGACCAATAAACACAGACCAAGACTCCCAACCAATCAGGATGAAGAAAAAACAGCATAGGCTAGCACCAAATTTAAAACAGAAACGGCTATGAAAGTCTGACTCACAGACGAACACTATAGAGAAGCCTGATGATGGCAGATGACATTCTACCGAAACACTACAATTTTAAAAGCACAACTATAATGACATGGGAAAATATCCGAACAAAGTTGAATACTGTGTGTGTGTGTGTGTGTGTGTGTGTGTGTGTGTGTGTGTGTGTGTGTGTGTAGGTCTAGGTGTGTTCAGGTCTTTTCCCATGTAAGATTAAGAGTATCTTGGCCACCTTTCGGCAAGGTCCCATTCGCCATCCTCAGGCTGGTGGTTTCGGTTTTGTGCCAGTGAAAGCAGTGGCAAATACCATGCAACAATTGCCCAACCACATACATTGGACAAACCAACAGGAGAATAAATGCACACATCGCAGAACACAAAAACGCAATCAGAAAAGAAGAAAATACTTCCTCCTTCTTCCAGCACCTTAAAGCCACAGGACATGAAATTAGTTTTGAAGGTACCAAATTAATATCCAACACTGAACACTCCAGTAAGAGAATAATCAGGGAAGCCATCGAAATAGAGAAACACCCCCATAACATGAATAAATGGGACGATACCTCCCACCTACCAGACATCTGGAAACTAGCCATCACATACAAACAAGTCCCAGCCACGAAAACCAACACCAGACCCAAAACAACACAGGACACCACCGCCAATCTCCCTCATCAGACCTAGGCCCAAACCCATCCTATAAATGAAGGTCAACCACCATCCAGAACCCAGACCACGGCTGCTTCACCAGCTGTTGCACCCTCTGACCCCAAAACCAAACAAGCTGACACATGCCAAGAACACAGACCCAGACCCCAAAACTCAGAATGCTACATCACAGCCACCTGCTCAGAATATCACATCAAAAAACTTAGGAAATTACACTGCAAGAACTCAAGAAGTTGCAATACAGCAAACGACCCAGGAAATCACAGCATGAGACCAAGGATACCACAGCAATAAAACTCACAAGGTCATCACACAACCCATTACCCAAGCCGTTACAGCAGACTAATGGAAAAGAGATCAAAACACAAACGACCCAGGAGATTACAACACAGGACCCAGGATACCACAACAAAAGAACTCGCAAGGCCATCACACAACCCATTACCCAAGCTGTTAAAACATGGGAGGCTAAGGGAAAAAAGATAACTACAAAACAAACGACCCAGGAGATTACAGCACAAGATCCAGGATATCTCCACAACAAAAATCACAAGGCCATCACACAGCCCATTATACCAACATCAATTCCATCAATCAATTAAGAGGCAGCAGCACAGCCAACCAGCCCAGCACACCAGCCCCCTCCCACCAGTATTTATAGAGAGACAGCAGTTCCAATCACACACTGCTTGCACTGACACGAAGCCAAAAGCACCAGCCTGGGGATGGCAAGTGGAACCTTGCCGAAACGTTGCCAAGATACTCTTAATCTTACATGGAAAAAGACCCGAACACACCTAGACCTACATACCTATACCTGTGAAAATCTACACACACACACACACACACACACACACATTAAGTTTTCGCGGGTACTTACATGTATGGTATTCAGCTTTGTTCGGGTATTTTCCCACGTCATTGTGCTTTTAAAGTTGTAGCAACGTTTCAGCAGAATCTCATCTGCCATCATCAGGCTTCTATATTTTGTTCGTCTGTGAGTCAGGCTTTCACAACCGTTTTAAATTTGGGGCTAGCCTATGCTGTGCCTGAAAAGTTTTTTCTTCATCCTGATTGGATGGGAGTCTTGGTCTGTGTTTATTGGTCTTGTGTTCTGCTTGATTGGTGTTTCCAATATCTTCTGTCTGTTTTGTCGCATTCTTTTTGTCTTGATTGGCTGGCAACACTGTGTTACCTATATTGGAGGCTTTTAGTGCAGCTTGGCTTCGAGTAATCGGATGGCTATCATTTATTAGGAAGCTAGGTTTCATCTGGGTGCCTGGTTGGGGTGCATTTGAGCTGGAGGTATTGGGGGGGAGGTGTTTGTGCCCAGGTGTTTGGTTGGCTTATGGTGTGGAGATTTTTTTGTTTGTGAGTGCAGGCTTCCAGATAATTGAAAGTCTGATTGAATCATCTCTTCTATTCATGCTTTCATGCTTCCATGTCTTTTTTCAATCTCTATGGCTTCTCTGATAATTCTGTAGCTGGGGTTTTCTATCGTGGCTAGGGTTTTGGTGCCATTGAAGTCAATACTATGACCTGTGGCTTTCATGTGTTGGACCAGTGAGGAAGTGTGTTCCAGCTTTTTTACTGTATTTTTGTGTTCATCCAGGTGGGGACTTATTTTTCTATTGGTCTGCCCAATGTATGTGGCCGGGCATGATGCACAGGAAACTTCGTATATGCCTTGATTTTCCAGGTCAATTTTACCTTTGGGGTTTCTTAGGATGGCTGCTATTTTTCTGTCTGTTTTGAAGGCAGTCTTGATGTGAGGCCTGTGTAGTATCTTACTGATTTTGTCTGTAGTACCTCTTACATAGGGCAGGACAGCTGTTCCATAGGTCTGTTCATCATCTAGGTTCCATTATGTCTCAGTGTGTTTTTGTGGATCAGGCCTGTGATTTTGCTTTTGTGGAAGCTGTTGGCTGTCAGTACTTTAGTCAGGGTGCATAGTTCAGTCTTTATATTGTCTGCCAGGCGTTTGGTTCTGGCAATTAGTATTTTGGCCAAAGAATTGGGGGGGGGGGGGGGTTGAGGTAGCAGTTGGTTTGTGTTTTCTTCTGGTATATGGTGTGTCCTAGTGTGCCATCTGTTTTTTGGGAGATTAGTACATCTAGGAATAGTAGTTGTTTGTTTGTTTCCATTTCAATGGTGAATTTGATTTTGGGGTGTGTGCTGTTTAGGTGTGTTAGGAAATTGTTCAGGTTTTCTTTTCCATGGGGCCAAATAACAAGTATGTGTCATCGATTTATCTTAACCATAGTTTGGCTTTGTGTTTGGCTTTTTGTTTCATAGTCTTTTCTGTCCATTACTACTGTGGCATTATCTTTATCTGCTGGAAGTATGATTATGCTGCTGTTGTTCCTTAGGGCTTGCAGGGCTTTTAGTTCCTCTTTGTGTAAGTTGCTTTTGGGTGGTTTGCTTGTGCATAAGATGTTAGTGACGTGGCGTCTTATTCTATCAGTTTCATCTGTATTTAATTTAGTTAAGCTGGATTCTACTCCACATATGATGGATTTTATGGGGATTTTTTTGGGGTGCTATAGCATAATTGAATCCTTTGGTTAGGACATCTATTTCTGTTTTGTAAGTTCTTCATTGGAAATGTTGCATACTAATTATTTCAGGTGTTGTTGTGAGTTGTTCGGGGCTTTCTTGTCATATTCTAATTTCTTTAGTTTCTTCAGGAGTTTGTCATTTTTGTAAGTGATTTCAGTTTCAATTCTCCAAGTTGTAAGTTATTTTATCTTGTCCCAAAGCAGAGGGTGGATTTTGTTGCTCAATTCCAGGTGTAGGGTTAGGAGGTCTTTATTTAATTGGCCAAGTTGGAATCTCTTTCTGTGGAGCTTGTTCCTCAGTAGAGCCATTTCAATTCTTTTCAGGATATGCTTGGTGGCAGCTATGCTGTGATGAAATGTTAATTTGAAGCAGGTTGGTGTTGCATTGTTGTCTCTGCAGCTGAGTAGGAATTTGAGGTCACATAGTATTCCTGCTCTTTTAACTTCCAGCTTCACGTAGGTTTTGGTCTGGCTGTTTATTTCCTCTCCGTAGAGGTCCGATATTTGTTTTCTTAAGTTTTTGTAGGTATTTATACGTATGGCATTCAGCTTTGTTCGGGTATTTTCCCATTTCATTATAGCTGTGCTTTTAAAGTTATAGCAACGTTTCGGCAGAATCTCATTTGACATCATCAGGCTTGTGTATTGTGTTTGCAGTAGGCTAGCACCAAATTTAAAACAGAAACGGCTGTGAAAGCCTAACTAACAGATGAACAAAATACACAAGCCTGATGATGGAAGATGACATTCTGCCGAAACGTTGCTACAAGTTTAAAAGCACAACTATAATGATGTGGGAAAATACCTGAACAAAGCTGAATACCATAAATGTGAGTACCCGCGAAAACTTAAGAAAACACATATATATGTATGTACATACACACACATATATACACACACATACATATACAGGTCTTGGCATGTCGGGTCTTTTCCTGTGTGAGATTGAGAGCATCTTGGCAACATTTCGACAAAGTCCCACTCGCCATTTTCAGGCTGGTGCTTTTGGCTTCATGCTTGTGGCTCGCACAAGCACGAAGCCAAAAGCACCAGCCTGAAGATGGTGAGTGGGACCTCATTGAAACACTGCCAAGATGCTCTCAATCTTACATGGAAAAAAACCCAAACATGCCAAGACCTGCATACCTGTACCCGTAAAAATCTACGAAAACACACACACACACACACACACATATATGATCAAGATGTTTAAAGGTGGAAGGACTTACAAATATGTACAATGGAAGAATGGATGGTGAAATTGTTGGAACTGGCAGAGATAATAGCTTTGATGAAAGAAAAGACTTTGGTAAATTTCATTTCTACTTGAAATGAACCTTTTGCAAAAAACTGATAAAAATGAAAAACTGATTTGTGGATTTGATGATTAGAATTATATTGATTATCAAAATAATATAGACAAATGTCTATAGTGTAAGAGTTTAAATGTCTTAGTGTAAGAGTTTAACTACCAAAGAAAATGAGAAACATTCTTTTCCTATTTTTCTTACTTTTTTCTTCACTTTTACTTTTATCCCCTTCCAAGACTTTTTCTTTTTAATTATCTATTTGATTTTTTTATTGCTTAACTTTGTATCTTTTTGAAAACTAACAAAGCTATAAGAATTCTTATACACTAGCATAAAGATAAGCAAATGATATTACGTTCCCTTGGAGAGACATTGAAGAAGACGTTAAGGAAATTTCAACTCTTCTTCATTGCATAAGAAGCTGGGAACTATCGTTGAATTCTACAATTCTTTCTTTCCTGAAACTGTCTGAACTGGCAGAGCAGATTTATCCTAATTTGAGTCGAGGTAAATTGGGCAATAGTTTAAAATACATTTACTACAAATAGTGGTTTGCTTATTTTGCAGTATATTAACATACAAACCATGAATCAAAAAATACCATATCTGGTATGTTTAAGAAAAAAAATTATAATAAATCAAATCCAATAAAGACCTTGGTCTACTGTTTGTTCTTCTCTCATATGACCGCTGCAAATATTTCCAACAAGTTGAAATTATTTAGGAGGATTCCATTTAATCTACAAAAATAAGCTTAAATGATTGTGAACTGGATTCCATATAATCCAAGAAAGCAGACAAGCAGACAAAAAAAATCACATTGGTTCAACATGAGAAGAAAAATGTAAGCTAGTGATTTTTGTCTGTTTGATAAAACTGAGACCATATTTCCTAATTTCCAGAGTAGTGAAAATTATGTTTGCTCAGATATACACTCGCTGAATTCATGGCAGTTGATTCTAGGAACAAGTGATATTTAAGATTACACTCTAATTTACATTAAGTAATTTTTTGTAAAGTATTCTTGATATATTCATATTTACTTTCCAGTTCCTATTCAAAATTTAAAAATTACCTTATTTTCAAGCTGATGGTTTAACAATAAAATAAAATAAAATCACTTCCTTATTTACCTTCCAATATTCTCCAAGTATATCCACAAATATTTTCTTATTACTTAATGAAAATAAAGACAAGAATATCCTTTCCATTTTCCTCTCAACATTTTTTTCCTTATCCTTTACCACTCTTTTATTGCAAATTCCAGACACTTCTTTTAGGGCTCACAATTTTGATGCTTCTTTGATCGTTACACTGTTTTATATAATCTACCTTTCCCGCAAAAGCTTTAGATTCTTTTCTCCCCCCTTTTACTTCAGTTTTTGCCTTAAAGGCAACTCCTTTGTACTGTTGAACACAGAATACAATGAACCTCTTATATGAAAATCCTCCTTTTCCTTAAGCCCATGTCACACTGAACCAACAGATGCAAAGAGGATGTAAAAAGGACAAAAAACCTTGCCATCCAGTGGTTAACGCGATGTATTCTTTCTGTACTCACTGCCTCCGTTTTGCTTCCTCTCTATCCGTCCAGCATCCGTTTATGGATGTTTCATCTGCTCCAAAAGTTTTGGGCTGCCGAAAACTTTTGCGTGGAAAATGTATCCAGTTTGTCCGTTCTGAATCCGCTACGCATCCGCTACGCATCCATTACGCATCCGTTACACATCCGCTATATCCACTTGGTGTCTGCTGCACATCCGCGCAACTCCATCTGCCCGGACGCAGGGAGAAAGCGGAACTGATGCAGAACGGATGCAGAACGGATGCCTAGCGGATGCAGAACGGAAACAAAGCGTTTAAGACGGAAAAAATGTTCGCAGAGGGGACCTATCTCGGATATTAAGGATGTCTACAGGATGCCTAGAGGATGCCTAGCGGAAAACCTATACTGCATATAAAAAGGGGGAGCAACTCGCCTGCATCGCACTTTCAGAACACCAGCCCAGCAGTGCAGACCTCTGCAGCCTTCGTCTGTCTCTTCCTCTTCCACAGCATCCAGTCATGTCCACCGTGGATTGTAACAAAGTCCTTTTGGCAGCCACCATCGTTCTGCAACAGTGCGAAGTGATCTGCAGGCTCTGTGAACACTACTGCGAAAAGAAAAGGAGCCACCCAAAAAGAGTCTGGGTCCGAAGATGGTTTGCCAGTAAAGCGGAGGACGGACTGTACAACAAGCTGATGGTGGAGCTCAGGAACGAAGACACTCGGGCATTCCAGAACTTCATGGGGATGCCTCCAGCCATGTTTGACGAAGTTGTGCAGCGCCTGACACCCAGGTTGACCAAGGCAAACACCGGCCCAGCCTGGAACCTGGGCTCAAGGTGGCACTCACTCTGCACCACCTGGCCTCAGGAACCACCTACAGGAGCATGCAGAATGGCTGGAGGGTGCCATCCAACACCATCAGCATTGTGGTCAGAGAAGTGGTGCAGGCCATCATCGAAGAATACAAGGAGGAGCTCCTCCAGTACCCCTCCACTGAAGAAGGATGGAAGAAAGTTGCAGAGCAGTGGTATCAGAAGTGGAACTTCCCCCCCACCGTTGGAGCCATAGATGGCAAGCACGTGGCCTGAAAATCTCCAGCCAAGTCGGGGTCCACTTATTTCAACTCCAAGGGCTTCTTCAGCATCATCCTCTTCGCCATGGTTGATGCTGACTACAAGTTCATGTACATCGATGCTTCAGGCAACGGCTCATCTTCGGATGCCCAGGTATACAACGCCAGTCACCTCAAGGAGGGGCTGGAACGCAACCTCATGGTGGGCTTCCCAGATCCAGAACCCCTGCCCAATGACACACAAGATGTGCCCCACTTCATCGTGGGGGATGACGCCTTCTCCCTCACAACCTACCTCATGAAGCCCTACACCTCAACTCCTCACCCGTGAAGAAAGGATCTTCAACTACAGGCTGTCCAGGGCAAGGCGGGTGGTGGAGAACGCCTTTGGCATCCTGGCCAACAGGTTCCAGGTACTTCTCACCACCATGCAGCATTGCCCAGAGACCGTGAGGAGGATCATGGAAGCTTGCTGCATCCTGCACAATCTCATGCACACCCGCTACCCAGTCTTGCAGAACAGGCTCGTGGACCTCCAACAAGCCAATGGGGTCATGGAGCCTGGGGAATGGAGGCAAGGGGGAAACCTGATCGACACTGAAGATGTGCAAAGCCCCAACAGAGCCTCAAATGAAGCGAAGAAGCAGCGCAACCTCCTGAGACAATGGTGCAACTCCCCAGCTGGAGCAGTGGAGTGGCAAGACAGGATGGTAGATGCTTAATGGATGCTTCCTTCAGCCTGTCTCATCACACAGATGAGATTGGGCCATGTATGTTTGGTTGGCCTACAATGAACAGGGTGTTTAATAAAGAGTTGTGTTTATGTTGACATGTGTGGATAATTATTATATTATTATTGATAATAAAGGGCCGTAGGTGTGGCACCTGGGAGGATGGACCATACAGTTCCACTACGCTTGCACTGGAGGTTTATTTATCCCACAGCTATCCTAACCCATCCCACAGATATTACCCATCCCACAGGTATCCTAACCCATCCCAAAGCTATCCTTACCCATCCCACAAGCATGCAAAGGCTTAAACCATTTCTAACAGTTTCCAGCAAGACTTTATGAAAAAAAAGAAATGAAGCAAGTGTATGAATCAAAAATAGACTTTATTAACAACAAGCTATAAAACAAAAATGAGTCTCTGGCACTCCTCTGGGTCGCTCAGTCTCATGGGTGAAGGGTGCAGGTGCTGTGGAGGTGGCTGGTGCTGGAGTGCTTGTCATCAGCTCCTCCAGAAGCAGAAGCAGCAGAAGCCCCAGTCCCAGAAGAGCGAGCCCGTGCTGCAGAAGCCCCAGCAGAACCAGAGTGAGGGCCAGGGGGTGGGATGGTAGCCCTGTCCCTCTTGCCAGGGCTGGCAGCAGATGGCTGAGGCTTGCTGTGCTTCTGCATGGTTGTGGGGTTGCTGGCTGGCAGGGAGGCTGGCAGGAACCAAGGCTGGCAGAAAGGCTGGCAGGAACCAAGGCTGGCAGAAAGGCTGGCAGGGAGGCTGGCAGGAAGGCTGGCAGGGAGGCTGGCACCAAGGCTGTCAGGAAGGCTGGCAGGCAGGCAGGCACCAAGGCTGGCAGGCAGACATGAACCAAGGCAGGCAGGAAGGCTGGCAGGGAGGCTGTCACCAAGGCTGGCAGGAAGACTGGCAGGCAGACATGAACCAAGGCTGGCAGGAAGGCTGGCAGGCAGACATGAAGCAAGGCTGGCAGGAAGTCAGGCAGCAAGGTTGGCAGGCAGACCGGCTGGCAGCAAGGCTTGCAGGCAGGCTGACAGCAAGGCTGGCAGGGATGTTGGTAGGGATGCTGGCAGCAAGGCTGGTAGCAAGGTTGGCAGCAAGGCTGGCAGGCAGACATGCAGGCAGGGCAGGCAAGGCAGTCGATGTGTCTGGAAGCAGGTCTTTCCTCTGAATGGCGACCTGCTTCCGAGCTGCTTCCGTTATATCCACGGGGCTGACGCAATGCATCCACCCCGCATGCGCAATTAACGCCAGGCATCTGTTAGGCTTCCGCTGTGCATCCACTGTGCATTCACTTCATCCGTTCGGCGTCCGCTCTGCATCCGCTGTATCCGTTCCGCGTCTGCTTTGCTGAGGCCCCCCGGAAGCCCTGCGGATGTGCCACCCACTCCCATCCGCTTCCATCTGCTGGGCTTCCTTTCCGCATCCGCTTTGCATCCGCTTTGCGTCCTCCCCGCATCCGTGTTATCCGCTCCGGTTATGCAAATTTTTGCCCCTTTTGAGAGCGGATAACAACGGATGGAACATTTTGCTCGTCCGCTGTGTCCTTTTTGCATCCTTTGGCCAGTGTGACGTGGGCTTTAATGATAGTTGATACTTTCTTTTCTAAATATGTTTGCATAAAATATGTTTCACTTCCTTTTACGGCATTGGTTCCATGCAAAAATTCAGAAATTATATGAATAACTTTTAGCTATGGTGGGTCTCAAACATCTACCGATGGTTGTGGACGACATCTTTTGTCGTAAAGTGGATGGGTTGAAGGATAGGAATAGAGCCTCAGATTTTTGAAATGCTGCCGTGCAGTCTAGATAGATGCTTAAGGCCCTTTGAACGTCAAGACTATGAGATGGTTTTGGACAAAAATTTGGAAGCACCAACTCCTGCGCTCTGTGGAAGGCTGAATTTACTTTTGGAGTAAACGACAGATCCAACCGGAGAACCACTCTGTCCACATGAAACACACACAGATTTTTTCTCATTGACAATGCCTCCAATTCTGAAATTCTCCTTGCTGATGTGATTGCAATTAGGAAGGCCACCTTATATTTCAGGAATTTGAGACTAGCGGTTCTTAAAGGCTCGAACGGGCCAGTTGTAAGTGCAGTTAAGACCTTGTTGAAGTCTCAGGTGGGATAGCAGTGAATTACAGGAGGTCGTAAGTTTGCAGCACCCTTAAGAAAGTTGCTGACATGTGGATGGTGCTATGGAACGGAGGTCACACCATGCTATCACTGAGGCTAAAGCCGCCACCTGTCTGTGTAAAGTATTTGGAGATAGGCCCTTGGTCAACCCTTCTTGTAAAAAGCCCAATAATTGTCCTATTGATGGAGCAGTTGGTTCGATCCTAGACCCCTGGCACCAGCGACAAAAGGCTGACCGCGTGGCTTCCTATATGCAATTTGTTGATGCCCGTCTGGATGCTTGAATCATGGCAATAGCATCCTCTGAAATTTGTTGGGCCCTTAAATGGCTCCACTCAACCTCCATACGGCTAGATTGAGCCATTCTGGGTTCGGGTGGAGTATCGGACCCTGGGAGAGGGAAACCTTCGATGGTGGAATTTTCCAAGGTTGTTCTCTCGACAAATCCTGTAAATCTGCTAACCACGTTCGCCTGGGCCAGAGTAAGGGGTGGCCAATATCAATTCCGCTTGTTCCTGCAATAACTTCTGGATCAACCTGGGTATTACTGGAAGTGGAGGAAACGTATATAGAAGCCTGGGAGGCCACTGACATCGCAGGGCATTGACAGCCTCTGCCCTGAGTCGGGTACCTTGAGATATAGTGGGGCAATTGGATGTTGAGAGGAGAGGCAAATAGATCGACTACTGGGTGCCCAAACATCCGCACTGCTTCCTGGAATACAGCCGGGGGGATGCGCCACTCTGCCTGATCTATCGTGGCTCTGCTGAGCTAGTCTGCTTGTGTGTTTAATGCCCCTGCTATGTGTTCCACCTTGAGACAGATTGGCCTTGGCCTATTTGAACAACTTGGTCGTCTCCAGCATCAGAAGTTTGGAATGAGTAGCCCCCCCCCCCCCCCCCCGTTTCTGTGTGCCTTGGTTGTGGTTTGGTCTGTCAACATGGCATGAATGGAAACACAACATGGCATGAATGGAAAAGGGGTAGAAAACTGTGTAAGGCCAGGTGAACTGTTCACAGTTCCAACAGGTTGATACTTTGTGATTGTTCAGAAATAGACCAAATTCCTTGTGCAGTGTGGGATTGGAAGCGAACCCCCCATCCTACCAGGCTGGCATCTTTTGACCGTTACCCTGTGAGGTTCCTTGAAAAGGCATCCCCTGTTTATTGTTTTTTCCGACCACCAGTGGAGCGATTGGAGAACATTGTGCGGTAGCTTTATCCGGACATTGGAGGTGGCTCTTCCAGATCACTGGAAAGGTAGCAGGAACCATTGCAGCTCTCTAGAATGGAATCGAGCCCAAGGCACAATGGAAATACAAGAAATCAATTTCCCTAACAATTGAGAGAGCAATGCCAGGGAAACCCTCCTTAAGTTCCTGATCTCTTTGGCCAAAGACTGAATACTGATTCAGATTTGATTCTGAGCGAGGCGGCCAACACCGTGAGGACTTTAGTAAAGGTCCTTGGGGCTGAAGCCAGACTGAATGGTAGGGCAATATATTCATAGTGCCGATCACAATAGCAAAATCTAAGATATTTGTAATGGGCAGGTCTGATTGGTATATGGATATAAGCCTCTGTGAGATCTATAGAGGCCATGATATCATTCTGTCTGATGCTAAGCAGAATGGATTGGAGAGTAGTCATCTTGAATTTTTGATCAACCAATGATTTGTTCAAACACTTGAGGTCCAGAATTGCCCTCCAGCCCCCCAAACTCTTTGGGACCACGAACAATAGAGAGTAACAGCCTTGACCCTGCTATTCAGATGGGACCTCTCTAATGGTCCTAATTTGCAGAAGATGATTGATTTGCAGAAGAATTTGCAGAATTTGCAGAAGAAGATCCTGCATCTACATTCTCTTAATGGGGTCCGAAGACCTAGGGCTCCTAATGAAAAAGTTCAGGGGGAGGATTGAAACTCCAGTGCCAAGCCAAACCTAATAGTATCCTTGACCCATGCATCAGAGGAGGAGCTGTCCCATTGATCGGCAAACAGTTTTAACCACCCTCTAATGGGAACTGTTGTCAAGGGCTCACTTGGGGCGATGAAAAAATCGGCCTCTAGTACCTCTGGGGATTCTACTATTTTGTCCTCCCCACTAACCTCTATCAGAAGATTCAAGCCTATCCTGTCTGAAATTGGGCCTGTAGCCTGGTGTTCTCTGAGATCTGGGAACGTAGGGGCCCTGATAGTAGGATTGAAAGGAACCCCTTCGAAACAACTGGGCATTCTGTTTTCAGAACAGAAAAAGAGGGGGAAGCACTTTTTTCTTGTTTCTATTTTCTATAAGGAGTGGCTCTAAGACACTGCCAAATAATTTATCCCCCGATATTGGGGCTGATGCCAACTTGCATTTATGCTTGGTATCTGCCTGCCAATGTCTGAGCCATAGTAGTCTCCTTGCTGATAAGTGAGATGCTATGGCCCTAGATGAGAATTTGACTGCATTAAATGTGGCATCAGCGGAGAACTCCGCAGCTGCCATAATTTTAGCTATGTCCTGGTGAGCTCTGACATTTGACACCGGCAATATATCCCTCAGGTGGGAAAGCCATCGGAGGGAGGAACATGTAAAAAAGGATGCAGCAAAAGCTGCCTTAATGGCCCAAGCGTTAGGAATGTGCGCCCTACGGAGTGCTAACTCTGCCCTCTTTTCTTCCGGTCTCAGGGCTTCCTTGGCCTCGTTAGGGAAGGTGGAAGAAGAGGCCAGTGCCACAATGGCTTCATCCACCTTGGACATTTTGAGGAACTTTGCAAACTCTGGTGCCAAATTAAAATATTGTTTATCGTACCCTGTTGGGGCTGGGTATGATGCTGCTGATGCCCGTTGATTTTGTACTAATTCAGCAAACATACGAGAGACAGGGATAGTTTTCACCTCATTGGCAGGTTGCGAGAATATTAGTCCTGGGATTCATCCTGAGACACTGCTGGTAATGGATGAGGGTCTGATATGCCTAGTTTGGTGGTGTTCTTTGCCTTGAACAGTAAAGACTTAAAGAGGTGTGGACAAAAAAGTCCAGAAAAGGTAGGATGGTCTGGAATGAGGCCTTCGTCATCCGACATTCCCTGTTCTAGCAGGTCAGCCTCTGACAGTCCCAAGACCATCTGATGGATCGACCCCCCCTCCATGGAAACCTCCTGATCCTCAAAGTCTACCTCCTCCCGAAGGCCCTGGCTTGGTATGTTAGGAATATTGGGGAGATTGATGTTGTTGGGTATGCCCAAAGGAGCGGGCAGACAAGGATCCTGCATCCAAAGCGATCGAGAAGTGTCTGGTCCGGATGGATTACTGAAGTCCCGCCGCATTGTCTTTTTGAATTGCCATCTCTATCCATTGCCTCATTTCGATGGGAATAGGCTCAGGTAATCCCTCCTCCTGCCTTAGGCCAGCGTCCGTAGGTGTGAAGGTTGCCTCCAGAATTGGCCAGCCAGTGCTCAGTGGAGGACATATGCCTATGGGGGGTTGTCTAGAAACAGCCTGTCTGGGCTGGGTAGATAAATCCAAGGGCCCCATCAACAGGTTTGGGTTCTGATCAGCCATAGCCATTTTGTCTGCCTCCCTGGCTTGTTTTTGCAATTGTCTTTCCAATGCTAGGTGCCTTCTATGGGCATCCTTATCTGCTGCCTTAAAGGCCTTTTTGGGCCCACAGGCTTGTCTCAGGACTTACTTGGCTTGGAGCAGAAAGCGTTGTCATGTTCCATTTTGTATGATGGATTGTCTTGCCTCTGAATGTAAACTTATTTTATATTTATTTATTTGTTTGTTTAATTTATTATGATTAGTTTTGATACTGTGGTAGAAAATTGAATTTTGAGGAGATGTCTGCCCCTGCAGGTGAATTTAGAACGTTCCTCCAGGAAGGTAAGATTGTATATTTATAGGAATAATAGATTAACTGGTGAACAGTATCTAAGGGTCCCCAGCAAGGGAAACCCCCAAGTGCTCCAAGTGAGAGAAAGAAACTCCAGATCCCTGGTCCCCAGCAAGGGAATCCAGCTATTACAGGCTCTGATGTGACTCCTTGCCTGTCAGAGACAAACGCCCCCAATATAACTGTCACTCGCAATTTCCAACTGAATAAATGATCCAAAGGCAAATGCACAGAAATGCCTGTATAATGAGTAGTCGTTTATTTCAACATTAGTCAGAAGGATAGCCAAATCCAGAAAGAGCACAGTGGAAAGTTACTACCTCAGTGCCCAGCAAGGGAAACCAGCAAGGAATGGAGGCAATGGTAATTAGGCGCAAAATTGAGGTAGCCATTGAAAAGGACAGGAAGCAGAATCACTGGTGTTCAGCCTGAGCCGTCTGAGAGTCACTGCTGTTCTGATTGCAATTTAAGCACTGTCAGGAGAAAAGAGCAAAGCCAGGAAAACCGCAGCTGCGAGTGATCCGTTCCGATCGCAGAGGAGATGATTGGAAGGTTAGATAAGGCTGTTTCCTGAGGCAATAGCCTCAAACTGCCTGTGGAGTGGCAGGCTCCGCTAATTTGTGAGGGAAGCTGATCGGAAGGGTAGATAAGGCTGTTTCCTGAGGCAAAAACCTCAAGCTGTCTGTGGAGTGACAGGCTCTGCTAATCTATAAGGGAACCAGTTTTAGAATTATTAATTTTTGAATAAGTTGAGGGGAAAACCTGAGAAGCTGAATTAAATGGTGAAGGGTTTTAAAGATCCAACCTGAATTTGAGCAAAGCCATTCCACTCAGGGAGTGCACAACCTCTTACCACGAAGGCTGAGCTAAAACTGGGGGACGCTGAGGAGAAGTCCAGTGGAGGAGGAGGAGCGTCCCAGAGTTTTTAAGCCCAGCTTAAAAACATCTCTGGATGCTCTGAACAGCTCATGGGAGAATGTTTTAACCTAACCAAGGGCAGAAATCTAAGTGTGTTATTTACACTCTTTAGTTACACTCCTTTCTTCCATCTTCTTATATTTTTTGAATATTTAGTATTAGTGAGGAATCCCTTCAAATAATTTGACTTCTTTCTCAAAAAGTGTCCAAGTGCTTCTCAGGTGAATCAATTTTGTCACTTTATCATTTCTGCTACTGAATTTAGATATAATTTAGGACTAACTTTGATTTTTCTGGTAGCTTTCATTATGTGGAAAAATAATAGGAATTCTATTTGACAGTAAAGGGGCACTGAATTATATATGTAAATCAGAAGCTTAGTTAATATCCTCACACAAGATTTTTATGTGGGATCAGAATTAGCCAGAATTATCTTTTTGATATGGAAATAAAATTACATCTGTCATCTCATTCTCATTTGACAAGTATCAACAACTCAAAACAATAATATTTTGACAAGGATTTAATAGCGCTCAGAAATTCAGCTCATACAAATGTAAAAGATAAACACAGGGCTGTTTCTTTCTAGTTCTAAATATGGCAGTTAAGCTAGTCAATTTGCAGTATAATTTCTCAGTCAAACAAATGCAAGGGCAAAGCAACCACTGACTTGGATGTCACTGAAACTATTTCTCAGTTTTAAAACATTTTGGAATCTTTCTGCAATTTTTTAAAAAGAAATTCAAAGGCTCATCTGATTAAAAAATAACTTCATGAAATATTTTCTTACCGATATATAAAATGAGACAATTTCTTCCAGCACTGGGATCCTACCTGTTCCACTACCAGTTTGGTGATTACATGTGTGTATGCGCATAACTAATGTGCATGTACCTAATGCCCATGTACAGCTTTCCACACACCAGCTGAGGCTTGAAGCACCAATCAGCTGAGAGAATAAAGAAGAGAAAAGCTCAGGGGCAGGTGGGAGGGCTGATCCTGCGCTTTTTTCTCCTTTCTCCTCTCAGCTGATCTCGGAGGCTTTTTTTCCTCCTCTCAGCTGATTGTTGGCTTTTTTTGCTACCAGTTTGGCCGAACTGGGCCAAACTGGTAGAATATCACTGATTTCTTCTTACAAAAAAAAGACAAAAATCAGAAAAGGATTTCTAGATTTGAATTATAGATTAATATTTCTGATTACATGCTATGCTATGCTATAACATGCTATGCTATGCTATGACATGGACAACATGTAACATAAAGGTAATTCAAGTATTTGAGAAAAGAATTAAATTGGAATATATATCAAATGTCTTACTGCGGCTTGTCGATGGGTATTGGAGAGTATTCCATGAATCTTCACCTTATCTTTTTCCATTTTATCAATGTTTACCCACAAATCTCGGCTGGAAGAATCAAAGGGGCAATATATCCTTGAAGTGTAATAATTGTGATCCATGTCTTCCTGGGGGAGAAAAAGACAAACATAGATTTGAACTTATTTTTCAGTCTTTTTGAAATATTTAGAAACAGATGCAAAACTCTTATGTCTTTCATCACATAGATTAATAAATAACAAATAGAGAACTGAATGCTAGAAAAGAAGAACAAATACACTATATGTAGTTTTTATACTCTAAATGTTTGGATTAACTGTAGCTATTCAGACAGAAAAATGTGGCTTTGGATTTAAAAAAAAATTGGTAAATCTTAACTGAAACCTTCTGTTTTAATGTAGGTAACAGTTTTACCTTTCAAATTTTAAATAACATTCAAATTGTGATATTTATTTACTTTTTATTTTTATTCATTTGGTTTGTCAATTACTTACAAAATTACAGGTATAAGTATGAAAATAATTTTGAATATATGAGATGGATAGTAAAAAAAAATAAAAGAAACAATAGGACAGGGACAATAGGCTCATTGGTGCGCTTATGCACACCTCCTACAGACCTCTTAGGAAAGGGGTGAAGTCAATATAGACAGTCTAAGGTTAAAGTTTTGGGGGTTTGGGGAAGAAACCATAGAATCAGGTAGAGTTTTCCAGACATTGACCACTCTGTTGCTGAAGTCGTATTTCCTGCAATCAAGTTTGGTGCAATTAACATTGAGTTTGTATCTATTGTTTGCTCTTGTATTGTTATAGTTGAAGCTGAACTATTCATTGACAGGTAGGACACTGCAATGTATGATTTTATATACTATACTTAGTTCAGACCGAAGGCGGCATAGTTATAGGTTTTCTAGGTCTAGAATTTCAAGTCTGGTGGCATAAGATATTCTGCAATGAGTAGAGGAGTGGAGAACTCTTCTTGTGAAATATTTCTGGACTTTCTCAACTAAGTTAATATCAGATACGTAATGTGGGTTCCAGACTGATGAGCTGTATTCGAGTATTGGTCGAGCAAATGTTTTGTATGCTCTGGTTAGTAGTATAAATATTACCAGAGAAAAAGCTATGTAAGATTAGGTTAACAACTTTTAACACCTTCCAGTCCAACAGATAGATGGTTTTAGATTGCGTAGTGCTTTTTCAACATTGTCTTCTGTAAAATCGGTATGTATTAGATCATTGTTGTTGTCTGTGGTTCGACGAAGAAATACTAGGCATGATCCATTGCTGTTTACAAATACTGAGACAAAGAATGTATTAAAAAGGTTTGTCTTTAATAGTGTCGTCATTGCAGTCTTTACTATCAGGTTCTTTCAGGAGTGGGATGGATCTTGAGTCTTTCAGTTTGTTATTTACAAAATTGTAGAAAGCGCAGGTGGAATTGGTGCATAGAAGTTTAATGTTATAATTGGTGCATTCAGTCTTTATCTGATGGCATAATTTTTTGCATCGGCTTTTGAAGTTGGTAACATGACCAGATTTGTTTTTCTGCCAAAGTGATTTCTTTTTGGATTCTTTTCCTTATTGTTATGGGTGATTTGTTTTTTCTGGTTTTGGGAGTTGTTATTGGTACATATAGTTTGATGACTCTTTTGACTTCAAGTAAAAATATGTTGTAATGATCTTCTACAGTATTGCATCCAGTGAATAGAAATTGCCAATGAAGGGATGAGAGATCATTGTTTATAAGATCATAGTTGCCTTTTTTGATGTTATAATTGGGGATTCTGTCATTGTGATGATTTTTGTGTGGACATATGTTGAGACAAAAGTCAATTATGTTGTGGTCACTGTTGGCAAAGGGTTCTTTAATTTGTATTCCATAAATTGAATTCAAACTAGTGCAGAAAATGAGATCGAGGCAGTTGTTAAGTCTAGAGTTGTTGGTTACTAGTTGTTCTAGTCCCAGATTCGTTACTGCATTGTAGAAGGTTGCATGTGTGGGTTCAGTTGTACATTTGTTAAGGGTCCAGTGAATATGAGGTAGATTGAAGTCACCAAGAAAGATAAAAAGTGTGTGGGCAGGATGTTGCCCATGTTAGTAGTGTATTTAGCTTGTTTGTATGTTTGATGTCATAATCAAGGTCTCTGTAACATAGTAAGAACCAAAATGTGATATTTAAGGACAGTTCACAGATAATGGTCTCAGGAATTGCAAGCTTCTGGTTAACTTGGATGTTTTTTAGATGTAGGGAATTTTTATAGAAAATAGCAACACCACCTCCTCTATGGATTTCATGATCTGATCAGTAAACATGATTATCTATTCCTGTGGTAATGGAGTCAGGGAGAGATGCGTTGAGCCATGTTTCACAGACAAATATAATGTCAAATTTAACCATAGTTAGTAAGAGGAGAAATTCAGGAATTTTATTTACAAGGCTTCTTGCACTGAGTAGCTTGCATTTAAGGCCAGTTGTGGTTGGAATAGAAGTAGTTTGGGGCATGTGTGCCTAGTTTTGAGTGATGTTGGATTGGATGGAGTGGGGTTGGATGTGGAGTTGTGGGTTGTGTGACTTTCTTTTGATGCAATCAGCATGGTAGTCAACGTATACCTCCTTTTCTCCATTGTCTAGACTAGTAGTTCCCACAAAGAGGAAGCAGGGAGAGTTCGAGGCACCGGCCCTGCAGGTTCACCCATTGACTGTAGCACTGTTCCAGAGCTGGAGCCTCCAATGCGGAAGTGGTGGAACTTTACATGCTGCGGCGGCCGCGTTCAACGTGCCGGCCCCCTTGGGATGCTAAGAGGCAGCAGGGGGGCATTTGAAGTGCTGGCCGGCAGGTTTATCCATTGACTGTAGCACCACTCCAGAGCCAGCACCTCCAATGCAGAAGCGGTGACACATTATGAGCCACTGCATTCGACGTGCCGCCCCCTGCCACCTCTTAGCATACCCAAGGGGGCCGGCAGAGAGGCGCTAAGAGGCGGAAGGGGGGCATTCAAGGTGCCGGCCTGCTCTGCAGTTTCACCCATTGCAGCGCCGGCTCCGGAGTTGATGCTTCCCAACATGCCTGCGGGGGCGGCACCTCGAATGCAGCAGCGGTGGCATGGCTTTGCTCTACTTTTTCAACGCTGCACTGCTGCCTGCCCTGGGCTTCCTCAATTCTGTCCTGTACTGGCTCCAGGAAGCAGGAAACAGTATCGCCCTGTACGATGTGAGTATCCCGGGAGGGGGGGCAGCTTGGGAGGCCAATCCCTGATGGAAGTGGCAGCTTGTGAACTTGCTGTCAGGCATGGCAACTACAAAGAGGGGCAGGCTTGGTTGAGTGGGATCCTGGATATTGGGCATGTGGTCAAAGGCTTCCTACTTATCAAAGCCTTCCTACCTATCTAATCCATCCATCCATCCATCTATCCATCCAAAAGGTCTGTCTTATCTGTCTTTCTGTCTGCCTGCCTATCTACCTATCTATTCATCCATCCATCCATATATAAATCCATCTACCTACCTACCTACCTATCCATACATATAAATATCTATCTTCCTCCCTCCCTACCAATATATCTACCAATCTATCTATCTGCCAATCACCTACCTATCTATCATTCTTCCTACTTTCCAATATAACTATCTACCTATCCATCCAAAAGGTATGTCTGTCTGCCTTCCTGCCTGCCTACTACATACCTACCTATCAATATATCTACTTAGCTTCCTACCTATCTGTCTCTCTATCCATCCATCCATCCATCCATGTTCAAGGTGCCAGCTCCACAGGCACATCAGGAAAGTAGAGCAAAGTCTGGGAAGGAGGAGGGAGGGAGGGAGGGAGGGAGGGAGGGAGAGAGAGAGAGAGAGAGAGAGGGAGACCTGATGCATCAGATTGAAATGAGACTGAGACCCCTTTTCCACATTGAAACATCTTTGGCTTCTATTAAAGGTTTTGTGGATGAAACATGGTCAAGACTATCAGGAAGCTTTCACATTTTGTTGAGGCTTTAAACAGGATCCATTGGACCAGAAATCCACCCTAAAAAATTACTTTTCCCCAATGAATTATAATGCCAATTCTGAAGAAGGCAAAACTAAAATGTACTGGTAAATTACAAGGAGAACACACACACCACTCTCCCTTCTAACCCTGCTGGAGCAGGTGATTGGACTAGAATAGATATATCATTATCTTTCTCCTCCCTCCCTCCTTCTTTGTTTCTTTTTCTTTCTGTCCCTTCCTTCCACCCCCCCTTTCTTTGTCCCTTTTTCTTTCTTTCTTTCCCTTTTCTCTTTCTTTTCTTCCTTCTCTCTTTCTCTCCTTCTTTCTTTTATCTCTCTCCCACTTTCCCTTCTCAGGCTCACCCCATTGACTTGGTGCATTGCACCACTCTGACTTGTTTGGGCAGGTCCCTCCAGTGCAGCGGGCTCAATGGGGGTGGACCTGCAGGGCAGGGACCGGCACCTAGAATGCGGCAGTGCTGGCACGTTTGAAAAGTAGAGCAAAGCCAGAGGTCTGTAATTTTTGCTGCAAAGAATAACAAAGGCTTCTGGGTTGTGCACAAGAAGGGACACAAATGTCAATGCAACATAAAATAAATACAAATGAAACAAGTCAACAAGAATCAGCAAAGCATCTCTAATTACGCGTAGATTCTATTCACTACTAGAATCTAATCAGAGATGCTTCACTGATTCTAGTCCAATGACCTGCTCAGCAGGGTTAGAAGGGAGTATGCATGTGTGTGCATGGCTGTCAAAACTCCAAAAACAGGTCAAGTACTACTGGGGAGGCCAATCATAAATTAGAACACTTGCTAAGCAACCGGCCATTAAGTGAGGACCACTTATATTTGATTTGCCAGTCACCTGGCCATGTCCACCCAGTCACATGCCCACCAAACCATACTTACTTGATCATGGGACCACCAAGCCATGCTCACCCAGTCATGTGACCATCAAGCAACGCCCACCCAGTCACATGGCCAGCAAGCTACACCCTCAAATTAGGCCACGCCCACAGAAATTCAAATCACACTCCTCAGTGGGGGGGCATCGAGGATGAGTTTGTAGCACCAAGGGAGTGATGGACTGAAAAATCACTGGTCTAGGATCACTGGGAATCACTGGTCTAGGCAATTTTTGAGTTCTGCGCAGAGTTCATGGGAGCGGATTCTTTGCAGTATGGATAAGTCTGGTCGTGAATGAAGTTTTTTATAGGTGGGATTGGATTTTGCAATGGTGTTTATTGTATGAATGAATATACATCTGCTGGATTCATTTTTGCAAACAATTCTAAAAAATCTTGGGGCCACAGGACCATCATTGTATATGTACTAAGGGCCATCTGGTTATTTCAATGATATCTTCAGGAGAGATGTTTGTTGTATTTGAGTTGCTTATGATATCGCAAACTTTGGTGATGTCTGATTTGTTGGTGTCTGAAACCAAATAAGATGACATTTGGACGTTTCTGTTCACATTCCATTATGTCTCTGATGAGTAAGGGGATATTATTTGTGGAGTTATTTGATGGGATAGTAATTATTTGTGGCTGTGGTTTGGTGGTTACTTTTGGTTGTAGTTGTGATTGTAGTTGAGGTAGTGGTTGTGGTAGTTGTGGGGTTTGACTTTGAGCTGATAGGTAATCACTTATCTGTGCTGTATTTTTTGTGGGATTTGATTTTGAGCTGATAGGTAATCACTTATCTGTGCTGTATTTTTTTTTTCAAGAGAGATTAGGCTTGCTTGTATAGTTGGTTTCAAAATGTGTTGCGAAGTGTTCTTCTATTGAGTGAATGAGTGATACTATGCTTTCAACTCTGTCAGGCCGGGTAGTCAGGTTGTTTAGCTTGGGAAAACATGATGAACGTAGACAAAAGAATGTATCTGAATTTTTAACTATATCAGCTAGGCTTTTGTTGGCATTTAAGCAGGCAGGGTGGACTTGATTGTTGCATTGGCAGCATTTGATGTTAATTTCGCTTTCATTGATGGTTTCAAGACATTTATGTTCCGTCCGGAAAAATGCAAGGTAGACCGGGTTCCAACAACAAAGTCTTTATTTCAAGTATAGTTGTAAAAACGGAACATTGGCTCAAGCCGCGACAGCCCTTTTATACTTTTCTGTCTGCCGGCTTGTAGCCAATGACATTCATTTGATTTTGCCGCCTTTGTGCGGCTTCGGGGATTGGTTCCTTTTGAACCTATCCCCATTTGTTTTTAGTAACCAATCAGAATGAGTTATTTGGAGTCTACTATTTTTATACAGAACACCCCTCCCCTCTTAGTTCAGTCCTACGTGGTGACGTAGTCGCGCAGGTAGGTGGGGCTTCTCTTGACTCGACTGGACTTGCGTGGTTCATTATCGCTGGGGACTTTGACTGGTTCGGATGGGGTTGCTGTGTCTTCAGTCCTTCTCCAGGGAACCGTCTGGAAGGGTGAGTCAGCCATTTTACTGCCGCCTGAGTTTCTCAGCCCGGCGGTTTTGCCGCTTCCTCCCATTTCCTCTGGGCAGGTCGAGCTGGCCTGGCTGGCTCCTTTGGATGGACTCTTCTCGCAACTTTCTTTAAACAGTGAGTCTTTTATTTGCTCTTTTTGATTGTTGTTGTTTTCGGAGTTTAATTTAAACGGTTCTTTATTGATTTCTCGCATTTCCCCCCCTCTTTGGTTTGAATTTTGTTGTGTTTTTCTATGTGTGGTTGTGTGTTTGCATTTCGTTCTATGTTTCGGGAGCGAAGCTGGTCTATGTGCCGCTTCCATTCCCTGCCGTCATCTACCGTTAGTCGGTAGGATTTGGGGCCTGTTATTTGTGTAATTTGTCCGGGTATCCATAATGGGTCCCTGGTAAATTTTTTTGCATAAACTAAGTCGCCTATTGCAAAGGTCCTGAATTGAGTGATCGGGGGGGGGGGGTTCTGGTGTGAAATTTGGGTGCAATCTGTCTAGATGCGACCTTAGTTTCCTTCCCATCAGTAATTCTGCTGGGGTTTTGTGGGTTGTAGTACTGGGTGTGATATGTTGGAGAGTGAGTAATCGATTTATTTTATTTTGGACATCCCCAGTGTCCATTTTTTCTAAACCCTCCTTGGTAAACCTGATCATTCTCTCTGCCCTACCGTTTGCAGCCGGGTGGGCCGGCGCGGTTAGGGCATGTCTTATACCTAGGGAGGCTAGGTATTGCTCGAATTGGAGACTGGTTAATTGTGGCCCATTGTCGGACACTAGGACATCTGGTAGGCCATGGGTTGCAAAGAGTTTGTCAAGTTGTTTTATGATGGTTTCTGTTGTCGTAGATGGCATAATTTTTACTTCCAGCCAATTAGAGTATGCATCCACGACAATCAGAAACGTATGCCCCTTGGTAGGACCTGAAAAATCGATGTGGATTCGTGACCAGGGGCCTCTTGGGGTTTCCCAGTCTCTTATGGGTGCTTTTGGTGCGGACGGCCTGATTCTTTGGCATTTATTGCATGAGTTTACCCAGTATTCGATGTCCCTATCTATACCCGGCCACCAGACATAGCTTCTAGCATGGTTTTTCATTTTAACTATTCCCGGGTGGCCTTCGTGAAGCATACCCAGTACCTTGGTTTGTAATTTGTTAGGAATAATTACCCGATCACCCCACAATAAACAACCTTTTTGGATTGAGAGTTCAGTTTGTCTGGTCCAAAAAGGTTTAAAGTTCTCAGTTTTTTGGTTTTCTGGCCAGCCTTTATCTACCCAGTTAAGTACGCGGGCAGTCAATGGGTCTTTTGCTGTGGCTCTGGCGACATCATTCGCAGATATGGGTAGATCGGGGCAAGTCTCTATCTGTAATGCTGTCATCGTTGGTGCTGGGTCTTCCTCTGTTGATGGCAATGGTGCTCTGCTCAAAGCATCTGCATGGGAAATTTGTTTCCCTGGGCGATGTGTCAGAGTATAGGAATAGGCTGCTAGGAACTCTGACCATCTAGTCATTCGTGGGGACAGAATATTCAGTGTGGGTTTTTTTCCCACCAAAATTCCTAGTAGCGGTTTGTGGTCTGTTACGATTTGAAAAGTTCTTCCATATAGGTACTCGTGGAAGCGTTTCACTCCGGCGACAATTGCTAGAGCTTCTCTGTCCAACTGACTGTAATTATGCTAAGTTTTGGACAGGGTCTTAGAATAGTATGCGACGGGTGCCTCCCTCCCATCAGGCAATTGGTGGCTCAGGATGGCATCGACTCCGAATGGCGAGGCGTCGCAGGTCACTGTCAATGGCAGTGTGTTGCTAAACTGGATAAGAACGGTGTTTGACGTTAATAAGTCTTTTATTCCTTGGAAAGCTTTTTTTTCTCTAAGCCCCCATGTCCAAATTGTTTTCTTGTCCAGTAATCGATGCAATGGTTCCGCTATTGTGGCTTTTTGGGGTAGGAATACATTATAAAAGTTTATCAGTCCCAAAAATGCCTGCAGCTCAGTTTTATTCTTTGGTTCTGGTGCGTCTTTTATAGCTCTTACTTTTTTTTCGGTGGGGCGTATGCCCTCTCCATCAATTAAATATCCTAAAAACTCGACGCAATCAGTCATTAGGCAGCACTTTTCTTTCTTTACTTTAAGGCCAGATTCTCTGAATTTATTTAGGACCTCTTTGAGTCTTTTTTTAAGCTGTGTTGCATCTTTGGCTGAAATTAGGACATCGTCAAAGTATGGCATGACCCCTTTTATGCCATTTAACAGGCGTTCCATGAGGCTCTAGAAAATGACTGGGGCTACGCTTACTCCAAATTGGAGTCTGTTACATTTGAATGCCCCTTTGTGAGTCACTATTGTTTGTGCTTCCGCCATTAAGAGGTCTACTGGGAGCTGTTGATATGCCTGTGCCAGGTCTAGTTTAGCGAAAACTTTTCCTCCCCCAAGAGAGTGCAGTAGGTGTTGCACAATTGGCACCGGGTACGTGCTCTGTTGCAACGCATGGTTCAGGGTAGCCTTGTAGTTGCCACAGATTCGAACTGACCCATCTGGCTTAATTGGTGCCACAATTGGTGTTTCCCATCTAGCGTGGTCGACCAGTTCTAAAACCCCTTGATCGATTAATTTATTTAGTTGTTCCTCCATTTTTTCTTTTAAAGCAAAAGGAACCCGTCTGGCCTTTAGCCTTTTAGGGGTTATCTGTGGGTCTAGACTAAACAAAATAGGGGTTCCCCGATACCTGCCTAGGGAGCCGTCGAAGACGTCCTGGAATTCTTGGATCAGGTCTTCTTCCCAGTCAGTTGCGGCCACCCGGTCTACTCCGGTCATCCCGATGCCCAATGGTGCGAACCATTCGATACCCAGGAGGCTTGGTCGATCTCGGTCGACTATCGTTAATACGATAGTTAATGGTAGTACTGCGACATGTTGCCTGTAAGCGATTCGAAAATGTCCCAGGCCGATTACAGGAATTCGGTTTCCCTGATATATCTTTGAGGGTTAGTTTTTGTCTCTGGAGTTCCTTAATTTTGATGTCTGGAATTAGTTTTTTGAGGGTGTCCCATGACACCATGGATAGGAACGATCCAGAATCAACTTCCATCTCGCAGGGGCTGTCTTCGATTTTTACAACTATTTTTACTTTCTTCCCGCTTTCCGTCTGAGCTCTTCCGATAGTGAAAGTTTGGTATGCTTTCTCCCAGTTAGTGGCTTGCCTGTTTCGCTGCCACTTTCTCTCAGAGAGTCTTGACTCAGGCTTTGCTGGCGGTTGTTTCGTCTCTTTGGGCTGTAATTCTTTTTGTTTCTGCAGACTTTCTCGATATGCCCCCTTTTCTTGCATGCTCTGCAAATGGCATCGAGGAATCTGCAATGGGCTCGGGGATGTTTTCCCCCGCAGCCAGCACATTCCCGCCGATTTCTATTTTCGCGCCCTTTCTTGTTAGTGTATAGGCAGTGGATTTCGTCGTCTTCCTACCCGGATTCTGACGTCCCCTCGAGTTCTTCGTAATGAGTGGTTGTGGGAGGTTGTTTTTTTCCTCTGGCCGGGCTTTTTTCATCGTTGCTTGCATTCATTTGTTTCATCTTATCTGCCGATTTTTTGGCAGCTCCAGCAGCCGAGGCTTCTGCAATAGCTTCGGCTACTGATATGTTGGGTTTGTTCAGTAGCTTGCTCTCTATGGTTGAATCTCTTAACCCCAATATCACTCGATCCCGCATCGCTTCATCTAAGTTAAGAAACTCGCACACTCCCCCTATTTGGCGTAGTGCGACTACAAAATCAACGATGGTTTTGCCTTCTTTCTGGTCTCTCCGATAAAACTCATGCCACTTTATCAGGTTTGACACCACTGGTGCATAGTGGGCCTTTAATGTTCTTTGGAGCTTGGTCCACGTCAATTGTTTGACATCTCGGGGCTTTGCCAAAGCCTTGGCCATTTTAAAAATCGCGGGCCCACAGTGTGTCAAGAAGACAGCTCTTTTTCATTGGTTGGAGATTTCCTGCATCTCATTGCTCTCTAGGTACATCTGGAAACGGTCTACGTAAGATTCCCAATCTTCTTCATTGGGGTTGAAGGGTGCGGGAGGTGCATTGCTTCCGGCCATTGCTATTTGTCTGGCTTGTCTGTCACTCATGCTCAGTCTCACGTTTAGGACGATCCCACCCTCGTCGCCAGTGTTCCGTCCGGAAAAACGTGAGGTAGACCAGGTTCCAACAACAAAGTCTTTATTTCAAGTATAGTTGCAAAAACGGAACATTGACTCAAGCCACGACAGCCCTTTTATACTTTTTCTGTCTGCCGGCTTTTAGCCAATGACATTCATTTGATTTTGCTGCCTTTGTGCGGCTTCAGGGATTGGTTCCTTTTGAAGCTATCCCCATTTGTTTTTAGTAACCAATCAGAATGAGTTATTTGGAGTCCATTATTTTTATACAGAACCATTTATAACATGTTTCACCATTTTTTTGTTATTGTTCAAATATTTCTAGCAAAGAGGGATTGCCATTCCCAGTTTTATCTGTCTATCCAATAATATCTGGTAGACTCTCTATTGTTCTCATGGATAATTTCACCCAAAAAGGCCATGGCGGCAATTTTTCTCAATTGCTTCCTACATTCCCTCAGAAATGTAAATGATTATTTATTTATAGAAAACCTATGTGGATTTGATCAACTTGAGAGATATTTCAATAATATTCCATTGACATTTTACTTATCGTGTTTCTCATATAAGGCCGGGTCTTATTTTTTTTTGACCCCTGAAAAAATGGCTAGGCCATCTTTTTGGAGGTGACTTAATTCCCCCCCCCTTGCATCTTCGCGTGGGCAGGAGGCGACAGCTTGGATGTTGACCTGAATGTTGGTCAAAGTTGGTACTTTGTATTGGGGTCAACGCAGGCAGCACCATATCTGGGTGTGCAACAAAAGTACTTCCTAACAGTAACCCCCCACCCACCATTCCCCTCCATTTCGCATGTTTTAATATAGGCCTTAATTTGGGGGAAGGGGCTTAATTTCATTTCATGCCTATAAAACATGCTGGGACTACCTACTGGGGGAGGCCGTATTGTTGGAGAAACAGGGTATTTAATGTAATTGATATTCCCAGATAAATTAAGGATAATTCCAAGGTACATCAAAAATTTTCACAGACCAGAACTTCAGTGTTTTAAGAACTACAACCAAAGAGCATGTGTCTCACACATAATATTTGGATATTCTTATGTCAATTTAAAAAGTGTGTGTGTGTGTGTGTGTGTGTGTGTGTGTGTGTGTGTTTCTATACACAGAACTCATGCTCATACACACATTATCCATGATTGGTCTTTTTTAAAGAACCAAAATAAATGATTCTGTAGAAATCATAGTTTAAAGCTATGATTTCTGCAGTAAGTCATAATTTTTATAGGTAGTTCAGCTTAGAGCAATTGAGACTAGAATTACTGTCTCTAACTGACACAATTGTAAACTTATTGTGTTGCTTAGGCAATAGCAGTTCCGGAAGTCCTAGTGGTACTGTTAAGCAAAGGCCATGCTTGATGTTGAGGACCTCATGTGACTTCTGACTTCCTGCCAGTTTCCCCAATGACTCATACAGAATGTTGGAAATATGTGGCCACTGTGATCATTGGAACTCTGAAGACCAGTTGTAAATGCCGGTTGTTCAGTTTACAGACTACTTGTAATTTCATCTGAGCAAAGACACTATTAAATCCTGACCATATCAAATTCTAATTTCTAATTTAAATATCTCCTTTTCTGTTTAAAACCAAACATTTTTTATGTTTACTACTACTCCTTGAAGAAAACGTATGTGTAAACATAAATTGTATGTAGATCTGTAAAGGCTTATAAGATGTAACAAAGTAATTTTAGCATAAGAAACATCAACTTGCAGGGCAGATATCAGAGTCTGCAAAATAAGTTGATATTTTAAAATATATTGTGGAATGTAATTTCCATTAAAATGAACAGGAAAAGTATGTAATGAAGACTTTGGACTGATGTCCTCAATTGCTCAAATTTGTTCATCTTGTCTGAAAATTCACTAAAAGTTCAAACAAAGAAAAAAAAAGCAACCATTATATTTTACAAATGATAGTGCAAACTTCTTCAACTTGATGTCTGACTGTAAACATTACTAAGTTCTATCCATATTGTTTGCCATTCCTAAATGTAGTTTGGTAATGAGATTTTTTTGAACATTTTATAAGAATCAACTGCAGCCCAAAATCCAGCTAATGATTTCTATAAAGGTATGTCCTTTAGTTGGACCAGCGAAATCGATGTGGATTCGTGACCAGGGGCCCTGTGGGATTTCCCAATCTCTAATGGGTGCTTTGGGTGGGGATGGTCTAATTGTTTGACATTTGTTACACGAGGTTACCCAGTATTCTATGTCCCTATCAATACCCGGCCACCAGACATAACTTCTAGCAAGGCTTTTCATTTTTACAATCCCTGGGTGACCTTTGTGTAGCATACTAAGTACCCTACATTGTAGTTTGTTAGGAATAACCACCTGATCACCCCACAGTAAACAACCTTTTTGAATGGAAAGTTCGGTTTGTCTGGTCTGGAAAGGTTTAAAGTTTTCAGTTTTTTGATTTTCCGGCCAGCCTTTACCTACCCAGTTAAGAACACGGGCAGTCAAAGAGTCTTTTGCGGTGGCTCTGGCGACATCATATGCTGATATGGGTAGATCGGGGCAAGTCTCTATTTGTAGTGCTATCATCGCTGGTGCCGGGTCTTCTTCAGTCGCTGGCAAGGGTGCTCTGCTTAGAGCGTCCGCGTGTGAAATTTGTTTCCCCGGTTGGTGTGTCAGAGTGTATGAGTAGGCTGCTAGGAACTCTGACCATCTCGTCATTCTTGGGGAGAGGATATTTGGTGTAAGTTTGTTTCCCGCCAAAATTCCTATTAGCGGTTTGTGGTCTCTTATAATTTGAAAAGTCCGCCCGTATAGGTACTCGTGGAAACATTTCACTCCTGCGACAATTGCTAGTGCCTCTCTGTCCAATTGGCTGTAATTCCGCTCGGTTTTAGATAAAGTCCTCGAATAATATGCGACGGGCGCTTCTCTGCCATCCGGTAGTTGGTGGCTTAGGATGGCATCTACTCTGAATGGGGAGGCGTCGCAGGTCACTCTTAAGGGCAGTGTGTTACTAAATTGAATGAGAACGTTTGGGGATGTTAGCAAGCTTTTAATTTTTTGGAAGGCTTGCTTTTCTCTGTAACCCCAAGTCCAAATTGCTTTTTTGTCTAACAGACGGTGCAATGGTTCTGCTATAGTGGCCTTATTTGGCAGGAATACATTATAGAAGTTAATTAGTCCTAAAAAGGCTTGTAATTCGGTCTTGTTTTTTGGTTCTGGTGCGTTTTTAATCGCTTTAATCTTTTTGTCTGTAGGGTGTATACCCTCTCCGTCTATTAAATAGCCCAGGAATTCGACGCTATTCTTAATTAGGCAAAACTTTTCTCTTTTTACTTTGAGGCCAGATTCTCTGAACTTAGTTAGTACTTCTTTGAGTCTGTTTTTTAATTGGGTTTCATCTTTGGCTGAGATCAGGACGTCGTCGAAATATGGTACGACTCCTTGTATGCCATTTAGGAGGCGTTCCATTAGACTCTGGAAGACGCCTGGGGCCACACTCACTCCAAATTGGAGTCGGTGACATTTGAATGTGCCCTTATGTGTGACTATAGTCTGCTTCAGCAGTTTCTGGGTCCACTGGGAGCTGTTGATAGGCTTGTGCTAAGTCAAGTTTAGCAAAAACTTTTCCTTTTCCCAGGGAGTGAAGCAAATGCTGGACTACAGGCACCGGGTATGCGCTTGGTTGTAATGCGTGGTTCAGGGTAGCCTTATAGTCACCACAGATTCTAACAGACCCGTCGAGTTTGACCGGTGTGACTATAGGTGTTTCCCACTTGGCATGGTCCACAGGTTCTAACACCCCTTGGGCTATTAATTTGTCCAGCTGTTCCTCTATTTTTGCCTTTAGTGCAAAAGGAACTCGCCTGGCTTTTATTCTTCGTGGGGCTTTTGGGGGGTTTAGACTGAAAGAAATGGGATTTCCCCGATACTTGCCAAGTGAGCCGTCAAAAACATCTTGGAATTCTCAGATGAGGTCGTCTTCCCAACCGGTTGTAGTCACTCAATCGATCCCGGTCATCCCGATGCCCAATGGCACGAACCATTCAATGCCCAGGAGGCTTGGTCTGTTTCGGTCGACTATGGTCAGCGGTAGCACCTTGACGTGTTGTTTGTAGGCGACTCGGAAATGTCCCATGCCGACTACAGGGATTTGGTTTCCCTGGTAGTCCTTGAGAGTTAGGTGCTGCTTCTGTAATTCTTTGGGTTTGATACCTGGGACTAGCTGTTTTATTGTGTCCCATGATACCATGTAGAGGAAGGACCCCGAGTCCACTTCCATCTTGCAGTGTTTTCCTTCGATTTTTATGATGATTTTAACTTTTTTCCCGCTTCCCGTCTGAGCGCTCTTTATAGTGACAGTTTGGTGTGTATTGGCTCGCTTCTCTTGTTGCCACTTTCTCTCAGCTCGTGTTGGGGAATTTCTGCATCTCATTGGGCTGTAGCTTTTTTTGTTCCTGCAGACTTTCTTGATGTGCCCTCGTTTCTTGCAATGCCGGCAGATGGCATCGAGAAATCTGCATTCGGCTCGGGAATGGTTTCCTCCGCAGCCAGCGCACTCCCGCCAATTCCTTCTTTCACGCTCTTTTCTGTTCGTGAGCAAACGGTAGATCTCGTCGTCTTCTTCACTCGATTCGAATATTTCGCCAGACTCTTTGTAGTGGGTTGCGGTGGCAGGCTGCTTTCTGTCTTTGGTTGGGTTTGTTTCTTTGCTGTGTGTGTTCATCTTTTTCATTGCAACGGCCGATTTTTTTGCGGCTTCAGCGGCTGTGGCTTCCGCGATGGCTTCGGTCACGGTAATGTTGGGCTTGTTGAGTAATTTATTCTGTGCGGTCGAGTCTCTCAGACCCAACACCACGCGATCCCTCATCGCTTCATCAATGTTCAGAAAATCACACTCACCCCCTAGTTGTCTAAGGGCAGCAATGAAATCGGCGACGGTCTCTCCCTCTCTCTGGTCTCTGCGGTAAAATTCGTGTCGCTTTATTAAGTTTGACACCATCGGAGCGTAGTGTGCTTTGAGGATTCTTTGCAATTCTGGCCACGTTAGTTGTTTAACTTCGCAAGGGCCTTTGCCATATTGAAAACCGTTGGCCCGCAGTGAGTCAGGAACACAGCTCTCCTGCGTTGCTCTGAAATGTCTTCCATTTCATTGCTCTCCAAATACATTTGGAAGCGATCTGTATAGGAATCCCAATCCTCTTCGTTGGGATTGAAGGGTGCGGGCAGTGCATTGTTTCCAGGCATCTTGGTTGTCATCTGAACTTCTTATAACTGCGTGCAGGTTTTTTCGTTTAGGACGATCCCACTCTCGTCGCCAGTGTTTTGTTCAGAAAACACACGAGGTAGACTGGGTTCCAACAACAAATACTTTATTCTTTAACTAGTCAGTAAATAGGAACACTTGGCTGAAGCCGAGGCCAGCCTTTTATACAGGCTGGCTTGCCTGCTTGTAGCCAATGGCAGTTGCTTAAATTTGCCGCCTTTCAGCAGCTCTTTGGATTGGTTCCTAGTGAACCAATCCAATGCTTAGTTTATTTGACCGATCAGGTTTGCAGATTTGGAGTCAACCACTTTACATATAGAACACAATGAATGTTTCTTTAATTTCTATTTGAGATGGAGGCAGAATTTTATTTATGTCCCTCCAAAAATCCTGGCCTATGATGGTAACATAAACAATGCTCAATAAACTGTTTGGTTATATTAATAAAATTCTGAGAATTCTTTAGAGACAACTTGCACTTTGATGCTATAAATATAATATCAAATCAATCATTTTCAAGTAAAAGAGATACAGAACAGGTAGTCCTCAAGTTACAAAAGTTTGTTTAGTGACTGTTCAAAGTTGCAACAGTCTGAAAAAGTGACTTGTGATCATTTTTAACACTTGTCACTCAGGGGTGGGATTCAAATTTCTTAACAACCAGTTCTGTGGACATGGCCTAATTTGTGTGTGTGACTTACTGGTCATGGCTTGCTGGCTGGGAGTGGCTTGCTGGTCACGTGATTGGCTGAGCGTTATTTGGTGGTCACATGACTGGGTATGTCAAAAGATAGAAATTCACTTTAACAATACTCTTGGTGTGGGGTTGGACTAGATGATCTCCAAGGTCCCTTCCAGCCCTGGATTGCTGTGCTGTGTGCTTCAGAGCATCCTCTGAAGCTGCATCTAATGCCAGAGTTTGTGGTCCTTCCTTCCTCTCCTTTTTCTTTCCCTCCCTCCCTCCCTCTCTTCTTTCTTTCATTCCTCCCCTCCTCTTTCTTTTTCTTCCTTTTAAGAGAAAGAAAGAAAGAAGAAGAAAGAAAAAAAACATCTCTATGGTATTCAAGGTATATTTTCAGCTGGAACCTCTTTCTACTTAAACCAGGGCCCCCCAAACTTGGCAACTTTTAAGACTTGTGACTTCAACTCGCAGAATTCTCCAGCCAGCATAGCATAGCTGACTGGAGAATTCTGGGAGTTGAAGTCCACAAGTCTTAAAGTTGCCAAGTTTGAAAACCTCCGACTTAAACCTTCATACAACACCCAGATATTTAAAGCCATTAAACATCTTGGATTAATTTTGAAACTTTTTGCATACTTGTACTAAAAATAGAAAGAATTTTATTTTAACACATATGGCTTCAATTCCAAAGATACTTTTTATGAAAATCAAGTCAAGAAAAGGAGATTGGAAACAAAGCAAAAGTTAACCTTCTCATTCTTTCTAACTCTTTCTAAATGGCAAGTAGAAGTTGCCATTTCTACTTCAAAATGGCAAGCCTTTCTATTTGCCATTTAATTACCAAGAATTTACCACCATCTTCAAATTAAAGAGTTGCCTTCCAATAACAAAAAACACAAGTTTGCAAACTGCCTGAATAGTAACACATTACATAATTTTGTATGTTAAACATCGAACCATAAAGTGGAATAGGGAAAATATTTGTGAGAAATATTTACTGTGTTTTTTGCTTGTCAAACTTAGAAGGCCATTGAACACTCCATAAAAGTTGTGACAGTAATAGAAGTAAAGAAGCAGCAGCTAGGCAACCTGCTGAATAGTCTGAATTATGCTTTGGAAATTGTGTAATGTACGCTCTGAAAATGGCCAAATGAATGAGACCTAAAGATAAGCTGTTCTCTACAAAATCCACTCTGAACTTACCTCACTAAGCCTGGCATTAAAAAGCAGAGCAACTTACTAATTTTGAAGAGGAGGATATGGAAGAAGAAAGAAGATTGGCTCCAACAGTTTTAGGAGATTGCAGTTTTATTTACCCAGAACATTCCCAAGGTAATGATCAATACTATACTAGCTCTAAATGTTCTTTTTGCTAAACACTGAATCTAGGCATGCTGGATGCTTCCAGGAAGGCTTCCTAGGCTCAAAACGGTGCCTAGCAAGCCTCCCTGGGGCGTCTTGGGAGCAAAAATGGGATGGGGTGGTGTTTTTGGCCTAGCAAGCCTCCTTGGAAACTCTTGGGAGCACAAATGGGGTGGGGGGCAATGCTGGACTCCCACAACTCCACATTTTTGCTGCCAGGAGGCTCTACTTATCTGGTAGCTAGATGGGCCTTATGGGGAGTCGTGGGTGTGGTTGGGCAGCTGTTTCTAATGGGTGCTCCTCCCCCTTCCCATTAGAAATGGCTGCCAAGCAAGCAGAGAAAAGCAGGATTCAACCTATACAAGCCTCTCCATGTGTTCCTCAGTGGAAGGCAAGCGGTAGGGGAAAGGCAACCAGCGGCGGCAGCAAAAGGCAAGTGGGGGGAAGGCGACCGGGGCTTGCAGAGTTTCACTCACCTAGGGAAATCAGTAAAGGCAGGGCTGTAGCTGAAGGTAGGCAGTAATGGCTGGCCTGGTGGGCACGCTAGAGCAGGCAGCAGTGTCACGCATGAGTAATAAGGATTGATGGGCAGGCAGCAGAGAAGCGGGTGGAGAGGGGAGGGGCTAGCCAGAGGCCGATTTACCAGTTCTCCGAACTACCAGGAATAGTAACAACCATTTCTATAGAACTGGACCCAACTGGTAGAATTTCACCTGTTATCACTGTTGCAACATCTCCAGGTAGCAAGATTTGAAGCAAGATATAAAAGATTTTAAAAATATGATGATGCTGAATCACACTGAGCTTTCAAATGTTTTTGGAAACTGTTGATTTGAGCATGTAAAACTGTCTTGTCTTATTTTTGGAACGATTCTCCAAAGTTTTTAGATTTGCTACTATTAGGGCCACCTTGGCCCTCTAATAATAATGAAAGATTCAGTGATATATATCCAAGTTTCCTGTTCCTTTACAGGAAATGCAAGAGTTTCCAGAGTAGATAATTCTTTAATCCTTAAAGCTGGGAACTACTCACCCAAGATTAGTATTAAGCAATGTTAGCCCCCTGAGCACCTATATTCTTCAAGGAACCATTGTTCTCTGTTCCATAACTTGTAGATTATCATTTGGCAATGACAAAAGGATAGCAATCTTGCAGTGGATCTTCTCTTTTGTAGAATAAAATGTCTTCTATATAAGTAATCCCATTCTGATATCCTTTAGCTGCACCTTAAAATCCATATGTTAGTCTTCCTGAGCCACTAATTCTCACTAATATCTGTCTTTTCATGGTTGGCCTTTATTCTGTATCTTTCTTTGGTTATTAGAAGTAACTTTTTAAAATGAAATCTAGCCTAGGAAATCAGCAAAATAACAAAATAAACTAAAGTAAAGTAAAATAAATATGTCATATAACTTGGAAGACTGAAATTCTCAGGGAATAATTGCTCAGTTTTAAAATGAGTTTCAGTTTACTAAACATGGATACAGTAAATAAGCTATTGGTCTGAAGATAAAACCAGTGGTTTTGACTCTTTACATAATCTGTACAACATCATTTATCACTTAAATTATAGATGCATACAATATATAATAATGTGAAATAAAAGAGTAAAATGTTTCTTGTTCTTAGAGTTTCCTCCATTGTCAAATGGTGTTTTAGAGTAAGAATGGAGAATTTACATCTATCCATGTGTGGGCCACTATAAATAGATATACTTGATGTTTGTTGGTGGTAGGAGTTGAATTTCCACATCTGCAGAATAATAACTTCCTTACCCAGGTGGTTTACAACAATAGAATACATTGCAAAATTCTTAAGAATTAAAACATTTCCAATTAAAAACAGCTTAAAAATATAACCCAAGTTAAAATCCAAACAAAACAAAAAAGTGTTGTTGCAACCACCACTAGCATCTAAATGTCTATTAGAATAGCATTGTTTTTACAGCTGTACAAAAACTCTAAAGCTAGAGGACAATGATCTACTTTACACTCTGGAATTATTACTTCTAGGGAATTATAAATAATATCCAAAATTGTTGAACTAGTGTATTTCAAGCTATGTGCTTTAGATTTTTAACTTACAAGTGAGAGCTGTATTCATATTTTATTTATGTATGGTATTCATAAAAAATGTTTTACTTTATCTATACTCCTAGTTTTAGTTTTTATCATATTATGTTCCCTTTTGATTTTAATCTGTTGATGTTTTCAGAATGTGCAAATTTTGTTTGGCTTCATAAAATTATCATCCTTTTTTGCAATAAGCTTAGGGGCCCAAAGACATAGTTTCTGTCCTCTGTTACTGCCTTGTTTTGGGATTTGGGGGGATGTCTATCAAGCATTAGCCTGCAGTGACAGCACTTCAATGAAGACTTGCTTGGTATAATGATATCTACTATTGACCAAGTGACTACTGATTGACTACTGATCTTGACCCAATTCAGTCCAGAATGTTTTGCAAATATTCCTCTCTAAAAGTATCTTGGGTTTTTTCTTCCCCTTTATCTAAACTATAGTGCAACATTTAAGTACTGGTAATTGTAGTGTAAATATAAAATCCAATGAGTAATTGTGGTCTAAACTACTATCAGTTTGGGACATATAGATCTAATAGATTTATTATAAGTGATACTCTATTGAAAAACATCTCTCTGACATGGAATACTTAGAGCAGCTGTGTACATTATGAAAGATTTTCAAAACAATACAATGCTGTTGGAAAATGACACTATAGGGTGTTAGAACCTTGGGAAGTGTCCTCTTTGAAGATAGCTAAACTATTAGCAGTCACAACGGAAAGAGACAAACAGCTAAAGGCCAGGGGCAGAAGATTTGGCATCTGCTCTTATGTTTAGTAAAACTGTAAGGAACTCCCACAGCTTATGTCCAAAACTTCTTATCTCACATGCACAGATGAATGCATGCACAGAAGCAATTTGAAAACATAATATTGAAAAATGCAGAGTTCTAATAAAAAATCTTAACTTTTTTCACTTGGATTAATTTTTTGTATCATTTTGAATGTAATAACCAACTTCAAGTAACAAAAGCATGGAGATTTCTGAATATTTATATGCATTCACAGCTGAGTTATGGTCTATAAGCATTGTCCATACAGCTATCTATTCTATATCAATTTTATATTAGAGTTGATATTTGACTTTATAGAAAACAGAAGAGCAGATTTAGTGGCAGTGTTTACATAACATATGTATTTATATATTTATACACTGTCTTTATTATTTTAAATAAATAAGTTAATATGGTGAATATATTTTTTCTTCTATTTTTCCCATGAAGAAATATTAACTGGCTCAAACTTATCCAGAGGCCTTTTATGCCTAAAGTGCTATTTCAACTCACAATCTTCTGGTTTCTAGCTAACCTCAAACTGGTTCTCTACTGTATTAATTACAAATCAAGCACTCCAAATAAAACAAAAATTAACTTTATCTAATTTCACCCGGATTTGGGTATATTCAATGGCTTAATATTTTGTGTGAACATAGCCAATACAAAGGACTAGATTTTCTATTACTTAAATGTTCTTTGCCATAAAAGAACAATATACAGTACTTTTAACTGATGCTACTAAGAAAAACATGCAGTACACCGAAGACAAAAATTGGGCAAGCCATGGTAAAAGGAGTCACCTTACTTGCCTGCAAGAATGAAATGGAGCTATAATTCAGACATGTCTGAAAAATATTAGGTTGAAGAAATCCATTTCAGATTCAGTTATACGACCTTTAGCATACTATTCAAATGTTATGATACATTTTTTCATTGATCAGTGAGATTCAAAGCATAATTAAATAATGTCTCATTCAATGGTTTAATTGGTATCATGTAATTAAATCACAACCAACAACTTCATGATGGATGCCCAAAATTCAGGGTTCAAAATGTTACACTCCTTTCATGAGGGTACATTAAAAATTGTCATAATTAATAAGACTTTAAAAATATATATATTAAAATCAAGCAATGAATAATTTTGACAATTATATTTTCACACAATTTTATTCCCATAAACAAATATGTAGATTAATTACTGTGTTTTCCCTAAAATAAGACCCAGTCTTATTTTCCCCCCAAAAGCATTAGGTCTTATTTTTGGGGATGTCTTTTCCACTGTTTCACCTTATGGCAGGGGCACTAACAGTCCTGCCCAGCAGGAGCCTGTGTGGCTGCTGCTGGCCCACTTCTGTGGTTAATTGCTATCACTCGCATGCTTTTGTTTCACCATCAAAGGCCTTCAGGCTTTCAGGCCTTTGACTGCCTCTGCAATCGAAATACGAGGTCTGGATTGTTACATGTGGTGCCCATTTCTCCATCAGAGGCCTTTCTCTGTCAATCCAGAGTTCATTTCCTAGCTGCACAGGCCTTTCATGAAGGTCTCTGATGCCAATTTAGAGGCAGGAGATGACGTGTGCAAGCGGTGGCAAGTAGCTGCAGAAGAAATGTACAGGCAAGATGAGGTAGGTATCAGGGGTGTGGGAGACCTATCTGCAACTGTCCTAAGGTAAATGGGTACAGGGCACATGGGGCAGCTCCACCCTACCATGCCCAACCTAGCTTGATTTGTAATCATGTCCCTCACTTCACCTTGTGCAACCAGGTACAATGGAGTGGGTGGGGCCACTAAGGCTTATTTTGGGGCAGACATGTAACAATCAAGCTAGGTCTTATTTTTAGAATAAGTATTTTTTGGTGGGAAGCAAAAGCTCGCAAAAGCATGATGTATATAAATATTTTTATTTCCAATTTCCAATTATAAGTTTATCCCATTTAAGTTTCTTGGGGATTTTTTGTATTGTTTTTATTTCTTTCTGATTTTAATCAGTTTATATGCAACCCAAATTCACAAATATTGATAGGGAGAGTTTTATATATCTTAAATAAATACAATAAATAAATCTATTGGCTAAATATGCATATGGATAACGTTTAGAAAGTAGCAAAAATAGCTGAAAATTTTTCTTGAAGGTGTCAGTGCATGCTACTAGAAAAATAAAAGAGACAGTCATCTCTTGAAATAAGCCATTTTGAGAGGAAAATCCAACATCTTTCAGGGGATAATTATCTTTTAGGTAATTTCATAAGAGAAAGAAAACTTGGTTCGGAGCTGACTGGCTAAGACTTGGTTAGAAGCTGACTGCCCAAGCACAGAAATCACCTAGTGACAAATTTCTCTATCTTCAGGATACATAAAATTATTTAGATGGATATTAACATAAGACTACTAAATGCAAATATACAATCTCTTTTGGATGATTTATTTCCTTTTCAATGGCAATTCATAAATGACCTTGTAGATCTACACAGCTTGGGAGGGATTTTTGCATAAAAATCTTCAGGTTAGTGATACTTTCCTTCATAACTACTGATAGAAAACCACAAAACTTGGAAATGTTAATAAGAAAAATCTTGTTTATGTAGGAAGCAACACTTTTTCTACTGATAATATTTACTGTTGATTACAATTCACATGTATCAGTCGAATAACAAGTTGAATTCTTTAAAAATTCATTTGAAAAATAACAGAATCTGGTTTTAAATTCCTTTTTCTACTGAATTAGATCAACTATGATTAGACTGACTTCAATTTATAAAGAAGTTACAAAACTGAGCTCCAATAATAAACTAGATGCATCTCCTCTTACTTAGATTTTTCCATCATGTAGATTTCCCACGTCTGAAATAGGAAAAAAAAGGAAAAAGGTAAATCTTCAGTGCTTTCTTGAGGCACATTCTCATTCACCATTTAGTTATTAATATCTATGCAATTTCTTGAGCTGAACTATATATTAAGCTGCTGCACCAGAGTTTTGCTTTTTTAAACAAATTTCTATCCAGAGAGCATAACAGTGAAAAATAAGCACAACTGTGTGAAACTATTTAACCCCTTTCTAGTAAAAATACAACACTTTGCTGCAGCATATAGGTACTAGGGAAACAAAAGAACTGGAAATAATATTAACTGGCAATAAAATTGGAAACGCTCCATACATACCTTAAGGCCCGGTCCCACTGGCCGAAAGACGCAAAACGTATGCATAAAGGACACAGCGGACGAGCAAAATTTTGGGGGTGGCTCCATCCGTTGTCATCCGCTCCAAATAGTGGTGAAAATTTACATAAACAGAATGGAAAAGAAGGGACGTGGGTACTATGTAGTGGGGATGTTAAACGGTTGTTCATAGGAAGCCTAGCGGATGGAAGCAGATGACACCGCCGAAGGGGTTCTGGGGGAGAATTTCAAAGTGGAGGCATAGCGGAAGGGGCAGATACATAGCAGATGAAGCGGATGCATCACAGACATCTATAGGAAACAAAGGGGATACCGCACAGATGTATATCGGATGCAAAGCATTCACTGCACATGCGGGGGTATGAATTGCGTCAGCTCCGTGGATATAAAAGGATGCAGCAAGCACGCAGTCAGTATACAGGGGAAAGACGTGCTGCCACATACATCTAGGAGGAACACCATGGTTCGTCAAGTCAGGCAAGAAGAGGAAGCCCGTGCCTACTCGTTCAAGCCCTGGCAAGATGAAGAAGGCCAGAACCAGCATCCCACCCCCTGGCACTGACTCTGAAGCTGCTGCTGCTGCTGCTGTGGTGGACCAGCCCCAAGGCCCTTGAAGCCCTGCTGCTGAAGACCCTACTGCTCAAGCCCCTGAAGGCCCTGCTGAAGCCCCTGCCAGAGGGAGGAAGAGGCAAGGGAAGGAGAAGGGAGAGAGGAAACAGGACACCATTTCCGAGGAGCATGAGGATGAGGTGCTGGAATGGCTGAGGGAGAATGAGTACCTATGGAGAAAGGGCCACAGACTGTACTGGGACACCAAGAGGAAGCAGGCAGCTTGAAGAGACAAGGCAGAGAGCCTTGGGTACACTGCAGAAGTACTCCTTGGATGGTGGAAGCACATGCACACCTGGTATGACAAGCGACACCTCAAGAAATCCGGGAAGGCCGCTGTCAAGCTCACTGACCGGGAGATATACATCATGGCCAAGTGCAATTTCCTGGAGGGTGAGATCCACCACCGAGGAGCAGCCCCTCTGACACCCCTCTCCCTGAGGCAGCCCACAGACAGCCAGTCCTCTTCCAGCCAGGAACCAGCTACTCTGTCCAGGCAGGTGTCTTCAGAGGGCCCCACAGCAGAGACCCCCCCGACAGCTGCACTCCCCGTGCCGGCAGACTTGGAGGATCCCGTGGAGGATGACGCCCTGCTGTCATAAATGGAGGAAGAAACAGCAGCCACCAGAGGCCAAACCCACCCCCACCCCCACCTCCAGAGGATGCAGGCAGAGAGGCAGACTGGAGGACCAGGACCACAGTGTGCTGTTGGAGATCAGGGACACAATGAATACCAGCACAGAACTTCTCTCTCAGCTGGTCCACTTGGACAGAGCATCCTCGGGCCGGAAGCCCTCCATCATCTACGTGAGCCAGAGTCTGAGGGACCTGCCCGAGGCCCAATACCAGGTGATGAAGCAGAAGATCACAGCACTTCTACATAATCCTCAAGGCCCAGCAGAAGCTGCTCCTACCCAGTCCAGGTCTGCTCTTCCACGGCTTTCAACAGCCTCTTCCAAGGCTTTCAACAGCCCCTCACCTACCAAGGCTACGACTACCAGGACTTCCCACAGCAGAAGCAGAACTTCCCAGTCCAGGCCCAGGTTCATCGGACACCACAGATACCAGTCCTTACCCAGCTGCAGACCAGACAGCCCCACTACACTCCTCCTTCCTCCACCCCACAGCCAAGCCTGTCAACGGACAATCTGTCATCAGTATTGGGTCTGACATCTCAAGTCCTTGATGAAGGGCCTCTCAACCTCACGGGACTGAGTCAGCTCTCGGATAGCTTCCTGAACATACCACCACCTGTTGTACCCTCGGGGCCAAACACCCCAATGGTGCCTCAGACCAGCACTCAAGCCACAGCCATCTCCACAGTCCCTGCCCGCTTAACAGCTGAGACCATGGACATGACTCAGAGTGATTGAGAATCGTGTCAGAGACTGAGTTGTTTACTTGTTAAGTTTATCTTTGCTTAAGACACTTTACTTGGCTCATTTTGCTTTTTTAATACAGTCATAAAGTTTACCTAAGAAAGTTTATCTTTGCTTAAGACACTTAATACAATTTACTTGGTTCATTTTGTTTATTTAATAAAGTCATAAAGTTTACCTAAGAAAGTTAATAAAGGTTATCTTTGCTTAACACTCTTAGTTTACTTGGTTCATTTTTTTTACTGAATAAAGTGTTGGTGAAAACTTTGAAAAAAATGGTTAAGCCTTTGCATGTTTGTGGGATAGATAAGGATAGTTGTGGGATAGATAAACCTCCAGTGCAACCATAGTGGGACTGTATGGTCTACCATCCCAGCGATCCAGATGATTTTCTCCCCTTTTTATAGAAAATATCAGTTGTCCGCTATGGGGCCTTCTACATACTCTACACATACTGCAGACATCCTAAATATATGAGATACATTGCAGATACAAATGTTTTGTCCATTTTGAATACTTTATATATGAAATGCATACGCGTACATCCTTTCTATTTCCGTGCTACTAACGTTGTATAGACATTCCGTGTACCTTTTGATTCCTCCCTCTTTCTGTTTTCAGCTGCCGTGAATGTGAGTTGAGGGGATGGCCAGAGGATGCAGAGAGGATACAGCAGATGTTTAACGGATAATGGACATAGAACGTATGTTGCCCATATATGTTGCGGATGTACATCGTACGTGGCGGAAAGTTCATCCGTTCACAAAGTTTTGTGCAGCTCAAAACTTCTTGCGCCGATGAAATTGCAGTGGACAGATGCTCGACGGTTAGAGCGTATGAAACACGTATGCAGTGAGTACACAATGGATGCAAAGCATTTTCCAATGGATGGCAAGCTTTTTAAAACATTTTTCATCCTCTTTGCATCCGTAAGTGCAGTGGGACAGGGCCTTTATATGGTTCATCGACTTAAAGTGTCAAAAGATTTTTAATTTGGCTTGAGCTTGACTTTACCTGCTGACTTTATTTTATATGCATGAAACAATTATGAAAAAATCATAATCATCTGATGCCTATGAAAAGCAGATCTCTCTCTGTCTTCCCCCACACAATCTTGAGAATCTTTGAGATGCACAAACTAAATACAAGTATTCCAATCAAAGATCTATGGCACAACATAAAATATACAACATTCTCATCAGGGTGGATTCAGACCGGTTCGGGCATCTGGTTCACTGAATCGATACTTGAACCAACTGGCTGGAGCCACCACCCCTTCCCTCCCAGTAGTCTCCACATGGCCTATTTTCAATACAAATCCAAGTGGAGGCTCTGGAGGAGGCCTTCTTGGTACTACTAGAAGTCCAGAAATGGGCCTGTTTTTGGTTTCTGGAGGGCCTCCAGAGCCTGGGGGAGCCTGTTTTTGCCATTCCAGAGGCTCAAGGGAAGCCTCCGGAAAGTTCTGGTAGGCCACACCTACCATGGTAGGCCATGTCCACTCAGCAATTAGGCAATGAACCAGTTGCTCAGATTTTTGAATTCCATCCGATTCTAGTACTATAAAATCAGAAACTTCAAATGGTAATTTGAAGGTATCCTATTACTAAATAGCCTCTCCAAAATAACTTTCAGTATTTGCTAGATGATCAGTACATTGGATACTTACACATTTTTGTTAAAATGCCAGGTTTTTGAGGTGGAATAAAACCAGACAAGATAAGTCATTTCTCCCCACAAACACACACTTTATGCAACCACGTTATTGCATATTTTTACTGTTATTTCTGTTATTTGAATTTGTTTTTCAATTGACTTGTATATCTTATATGCTATTTTAAACATTACAAATTGTAGTGATTTATCTTGGTCTGATAGTAGCTTCTGATCTTTACCGCAGTTAAGGGTTCAATTTTAAATTTACCTCTTTATGGTTAAAACCTAACACTTCTTTATATATGTATCCTGTTCAATGATCAAAACTATAAAAAGCTTATATTTCGGTTTTCTGCAAAAAGTCTATAAGGAATTTCAATAAAAATGAGTATATTTTCTTTTCTCTGATCAAAGAAATCAATTTAGCCACCTCAGCAAGTTTCATATCTGTTTGATCTTTTATTTTTACATTTTTTTGTTGATATCTTTGATTTCCATTTATTAATCTTGAAATCTTGAAAATCCCTAATGTACCAAATTCTTTCAATTTGTCCATTGATATTTTAATTTTCTTTGAAGGATCTTCCAGAACCAACCAAGTCATTAGCAAAACCCCTTAACTTCTAAGTTTCTTGTTTAATCTTTACTCACACAATCTTCTTATCTTGTTTTATATTTCTATTCAATATTTCAAGAACTAAATTAGGAGAGAGAAGATAGTGAACACCTCCTTGGGTATCTCATGTGGTTTTATTTCATCTCTAGCTATGCTTTCTGTGAAGTATATAAAATATTACCTTTTATAAAGTTCTCTACAAAATTCATATTTTTGAATAAGAATTTGAATTTTGAATAAGAAATCCCATTCAAATTGTCAAATTCCTTGTTTTTATTATGTTGCTCCATATTATTCCAAAATGACTAAATAATTTCTTTTTTTTTTTTTTAAAGTTTTTATTAATTTTCTACAAACAAACAAACATACAAAACATTAAAAACATCTACTCTCATATATACTTCCGGTGTATCGGTTGGTTCATCAGTTTTGTGCATTCATTTTATAGTGTCAATTACAATTATATTGCATAACCACTCATATTGTCAATCCATATTCTAATATTACTAAAAAAAAAATAAAAATAAAAAAATCTTTTTCTGACTATACTTTTAATCATTCATGCTTTGCGAGATAACAATACTTCAAACAGTTTATTCTATAATTTGTCGTATAATCATAACAAATGAATCCTAAAAACTCTTCATATATATAATATTAATGCTCTATTATTGTATTTTATCATCTAACCATTGATAAAAAAAACCCCAAATTGCATAAAATTGTTTATCTTCTTGTTCTCTAATTTCAAATGTCAATCTACTCATCTCAGCACATTCCAATATTTTCTCAATAATTTCTTCCTGCAATGGTATTTTCTCATTCTTCCAGTTTTTAGCAAATACAATCCTAGCCGCTGTTAATACATTTACAATCAAATATTTCAAGTCTTTATTATATATATCAGGTAAAATTCCCAATAAAAAGATCTCTGGCTTCAAGTCTATGTGTTTCTTTGTCATTTTTTGCAACCACATGTGAATTTTAGTCCAATATTTTCTAGCATTCTCACAAGTCCACCACATATGATAGTATGAGCCAGGTATCTGATGACATTTCCAACATTTTTCAGATTTATTCTTGAACATTCTTGCTATTCTTGTCGGGGGAAGGTGCCACCTGTA
>BLBF01000094.1:1028298-1061674 GCA_015471245.1 Laticauda colubrina | reverse complement strand
AATCTGATAATCCATTTGATCCAGGCACTTTTCTACGTTTTAAAAATAGTTTCAGAAACTTCCCTCATTATTACATGTTTTTTTTCATGATCTGTCCCTTCTTTTCCATTTGTAATCCTCAGTAAATTTTGTTCTTTTGATATTCAACTATTTTCTCTACAGAGATATTATTTTATTTATACAAACTGGAATAATATTGATGGAATAATTTTTTTATCACTGTATTATTCATTAAGATATCACTCTCTCTTGTAATTTCAAATTCATATTCTTTTCTTTTTCTTTTCATAATTTAGATGCTAGTCACTTTCCTGGCTTATTTGCAATCTCAGATTGTTTCTGCTTTACATAATTGATTTTAATTTTCATTTCTCTTATTGACAACATAATTATCATTGTAAAGCTCAATTTATTGATAAATACTGTACTTCTCTTGAAATTTCTTTAATTCTTTTTCTCTCTTTTTTTCTTGTAAAATAAGTTGTATTGTCTCCTGACTTCTTTTTAAGTTTACTTGCATTCATTATAGTAAAGTAACATATAACTTTATTTGCATCCCAAACGATTGTTAAATCAGTGCCTTTGCTTAAATTATTTTAAAATATGGATTTAAAATATATGTTAATTTCTTTTTATAATGTTGCTTCTTTCTGTAGCAACATTTCATTTAGTCTCTATTGTTTTAGCTTATTAAAAACTTTTCAAAAAATATAAAAACTAGCACAAACTAAAAATAGTTTAGGAGGCAAGGAAAAAAATAAAGAAAAAGTGCAGAAAAGGAACAAAAAGAACAGAAATAAATTTCCAATTTATTTTGTAGTGAGTACAAGTAAATTTACAAAATGAATTTTTACTCTATAATTGCAAACAAAAGAAGTATCCTTTTTTCTAATTATCAAAACCACAAATCATGAGTGCATTTTTTTTTTCATGGAGAAAGTCTATTCCCAGTCATCCATAAAAATAGATATTGTTATTCTCTAATCAAAGAAGTTAATTCAGTTGTCTCTGTAACTTCCATTATCTTCACCAGCCATTCCTCCATTGTGGCAGTATTGAATGTTTCTATTTGTCTCAAAAAAAATTGTCTTTCTTATAAAATATCCATCAAACATGGTAAAATGTTTTAGTTTACTCTCCATCTAAAATAATTTCATTTTATTTTATAAATCAAATTTACAGGATTATGATCCCAAACTCCAACCTTGATGGCCTTTGGTAAGGTTTTAAAAAATTGAGTGTTCTAAACCTGGGACATTGAATATCTAATGAAGATTCTTAATCATCCAGGTCATACTTTCCCATGCTGTTTCAAAAGGCAGCTGGAATTACTTGGATTTTTTTTCTTGAAAACATTTTGCTTCTCATCCAAGAAGCTTTTTCAGTTCTGGCTGAATGGTGAAGATTGGGCAGATTTATATTCCGTAGCAGTTATCTGGTTGTTAGCATTCTGCAGGTCAGCCATTAGCTCCCTGAGCCTCAGTGATTCTTACAGATTAACAACTGACCTTCAAAATGCTAACAACTAGATAACTGCTAAGGAATATAAATCCTTCCATTTCCCACCATTCAGTCAGAACTGAAGAAGCTTCTTGAATGGGAAGTGAAACGTTTTCAAGAAAAAAAAATCAAGAAAGTCCAGCTGTCTCTTGAAAAAAATGCCTTTGGGACACTGAATGAGTATTAAGAGCCCTGTTTCTTAGGTTTACTGTTAGCTGATTATCTCAGCTTCTGGATGTTTTATTGTTTTAGATATTTTTTACTGTTGTAATTGTTTTTATATTGTAAGTCACCTAGAGTCACTGATTGAAATGGGTGGCTATAGAAATTGGATAAATGAATAAATGAATGAACAAAAAACAAATGTCACTGATAATTTTCTACATTAGAAACATTCAGTGCATTATCAAAGCATTCCTAAAAGGTTCACGATGGTCAGCATAATTGTGATTTTAGTCTGTGGAAAAAGACACAACATGTAACTTTACTAGGGATAAAATGTAGGCAAAAATAATTTGCCCAATGAGCAGGCTACTAATTGGCCTTCAAAAATCAAGGTTGAGTAGGAACGGTCCTTGTTACATGTTAGCTGTGCCATCAACCGTGTTCTTTTCACAGGTAAATAATTGTGCACACAACTCTGATGTTCTAAGTCTTTGGGAGACTGAACATAAAAGTACAGACAATAATTAAAGTGCCTCGTCATACTTCTTAAAGAGAAAAGCAGAGCTAATCCTGGCTTCTTAGATTAAACCTAATTAAGATAAATACTGCATTGCTTACTATGCTAGCATAAAAAGAAGCTTCTGTTAAATGAGATTTGGTTCTTAACACCACACAAATACAAGGCCAATTCCTTGTTGCATTCCAGACAGGATTTAAGATCTCAGTAAAACTATTCAGATTTTAAAAAATTGACCTGATGAGATATTATTTTAAAAATGTGATGGTGCTGTAATGGGTTGCAAAGAAACAGAGGTGGATTTATTGAAATAATTTGTTGAATTATTCTACATTTTCATCATTCCTATAGAAGGGCCAAGCTTTGAAAATTAGAGGCTCTATAAATAAATGTAAGGAGCAAACAGCTAGGGTCTCACATGACCCTGGGTAAAATAGAAGCCTGCCACTAATCTCTAAAGCAGGCTGAAAAGCTCTACAGAAATCCTGATTAATAGTCCTTTCCACTGATTAACAGGCGAACATGGGGAAATCTGCCTCCACAATGCATGAATTGCTTGAATAGCTAATACGGCATGCCATAGACTTATCAGGACACACAAAAGAAATGGTGAATGACTCATTTCAAAGGAAGCAGTAGTTGATGCATAGTTGATAAAGTAAGGACTACTTATTTAGATAAAATACTAATTTCTTAACTTTCAGAATAAAATACCCCCTCCTTATAATTAGTCTTTTTAATTTAAGTTAAATAGCTGGAGACCTTTCCCATAGCAAAGTGTTATAAATATCACCAAAACCATATGTTCAATTCCAAAATTCAGCAAATGGAGAAGATTTTTTTAAATTAAAAATTTAAATCTCACTGATGGATTAGAAAAGAATTTGAGGTGAGAGAATATATTTTATATTCTTTACAACTTCTCATATCGGTTGGGAATACAGAACAGACGCGACAAACTCATAGCCTGTGGGCTGAATGCAGGCCACGCCCATCCCATTTTAGCGAAGGGGGAAAATTATGATATCTCATGTGACAATAGCATGACGCTGCAAGTTTGACACCTTTTATAGAGTATTAGAATCCAGATCACAATAATTACAATAGAGTAGCACAGAACACAGCACACTTAAAATTATATTATGAACTCCAATTGATTTTCAATTGTTTCACCTGAAGAATTTTCATTTAGCTTCTAAGACAGATACTATAATTACTGAGTATATATGTAAATCAAAGTGGTTGAAATGAAAACACTGTTAGGGATAACCATTACGTTTCTGTTCATTTTTTAGTTTCAAGATTCAGAAGAAAAATTGAAACGCTTACAGTGTATAAGAAAAAAAAATCTCAAATTTTGCTTTAGTATCATGACTGAACAATTTACTACATTTCAAATATAATAACATAATCAAAATAGGGTTTCTAACCATGTTTGTACTTACGAATACAATATAAGTTTCATAACCTCTTATAAATCCATAATGAAGGAAAACCAGTATTATAAACTGGATTTGATAAAGTCTTCAAAATTGGGATTTAGTGTCTGATCTACAAATGAACAAAATTACTGTAAATATTAGTTCATATTACTAATTCCAATAAAATAAGAACCAGCACATAATTCAGACTCCATTTTCTTCATTCTTGTGCTTTCAACTAGTCATTTAGCCACATCTTTGTTTACTATTGAAAAAACCCTTCACAATTCACTGGTAATAATCTCTAATCTCTAGAGATTTCTTAATCTCTAGAGTACTTGTAATTTACTTGTCAGACAAGTCACAACAATATTAAAACAATTCAGAAAAGCATACCTGAAAAAAGTTTAATAATATATGGGAGCATTTCACTTGCTGAACTATTTATCTCTTCACTGTGGTTTGGCACATCTGTTCTTCCAGCCAGGCAATTTTTGTTATGGGCAGATGTGTTTCTATAATATTCTTAATCTTTTCTTGAAGGACTAGACTTAAATTATTATGGTATTCTTATGACACATTTAAGTAGAAATTAGTTGAGCTCTTTGGAAATAGGTCTTTGGTTTAGATTAAATCTGGCACTTAATACTTACTTGATTGGATTAAATTTTTAATAAATCAACCAAAATAAAAAAAAACTCTCCCCTTCTCCACCACCCAAGGCTAAACACCAAAAGTAGGTAGGATAATATTATCTAAAGAAAAATCCACCGCTGAAAATGATTGACTCTGCCAAACCTTTGAAGGTGGTACTATTTTTAAGAGGGCAGGATGAGCAGAATATCGTGTATGATTGGAAGGCTGGCAACAGAGTAGATTATGCCTCTGAAACTACAAAAAATTTGATTGATAAGCAGAACTTTGAATTTATGCTCAGAAACAAAGCAGGGCTCAATTGAGTTTCAGCTTCACAAAAATGCTGATCAATTTTAAACATCTTTAAAATATATAAGAAAAATGCATTCTAATGGAGAAGAAGGCAAACATGGAAGGGATTATGCTATCATAATTTTAATTCAGAGATATTTAAGTTATATTCAGTGGTTGTATATATTGTCAATCCTTGAGTTATGACAGTTCATTTAGCAACCATTTGAAATTATGACCTAACCGCCCTCCAGTACTTAAGACACAGTCCCGAAATTACGAATTTTGCAGCACCATGGCAGCCATTCACACTTACAAATGACCACAAATGCTCTGCAACATTGCCTTGCCTACTCCCCCTTCCCCAACCCCAGCCAGGTTTCTTTAGGCACTAGACCTGTGGATACTCACCTTGCGAAGACCTAAGGAGCCTTCAACTTCTTGGTCTTTGGTGCTTCAGGCCTTTGGTGCACTTTCAGAGGCCTAAAATACCACAAGGTCAAGTGAGATCAGTAATGTGAGATCTCGCACTACTAATCTTGCCTGATTTTATGATACTTTAGGCCTCTGTTCTCTGCAAATAGAGGACTGTACGATATCTGCAGCAAAAGATTTTGAAAACAGAGGGAAGGCCTGAAGCACTGAAGCCTCTCCTTCATTTGCAAAAACTTTTTTCATATTTTCAAAACTCTTTGTCACTGAGAATGGAGGCTGGTATGGCTGCATGTGTTCCTCCAGGCCTTCATTCCCGTTGGCAAAGGCCTCCTTAACCCCTTTGCCAATGAAAAGGGAGGTCAGGATAGCCACATGTGTCCCTCTGGGCTTCCATTCTTATTGAGGAGGACTTGGTTGATGTCTGGGCCTCTGCTCTCATTGGCAAAGGTTTCCATAACCCTTTGCCGATAGAATATAAGTCCGGAAGGAAGCATGCAACTGTCCTGGCCTCCATTCTTATCAGATCAGGGCTTGAAGCAGCCTTTGTTGATGAGAACAGAGGCCAGGAGAAATTCATGCAGCTGTCCTTGTCCCAGTCTCCATTCTTTTTGTAACAAGGACTGGAGCCTAACAATCACCTTCTCTGTAGGCACTGGCAAGTCTTTGCTCCAGGTGAAACCATGGCAGAGAAGCTGAAGAGGAGTCAGCTCCATTGATCATCGAGATCTACATAAGGTAAGTGACCCTGCCAGGCAGGATGGGGGGGCAAGTATATCTCAGTGGGTTGGGGAAAGCACTAGGCGCCCATGTCCTTCTTCATCCAGAGATACCTCATGCACATAACAGCCCATGGATTATATTAGTGAATGCATGGGTAAAAGCAGGGAGTGATCATGTTTAAGTTATATGATCTCCTATTAATCCTTGGGTTATGAATATAATTGTCAGGCTCCATTGCAATTGTAATTTGAGGATCATCTGTAGAATATAAGATTATGGAGGCATTAGCAGTCTTCAATTATGAGGAGTTGCTTAAGACTGGGAAGAAGTATCCCAGTCTTAAACAAAACTGAGAAAAAAGTATCCCAGTCTTGAAAAAGTATCAATAGATACCAGTAGGAGAATAAATAATGTGCTTAAATGACAAGTAAAAAGATTCTGATTGAGTATCAGGAAGTATTTCTTAATGATAAGAACTATTCCAAAGAATCACATCAACTGAGTCAAAAGTTATGATTTATTTTCTTATAGAACGCCTATAATTTTTTAAGCTCTTGGGACAGGAGAATATTTTCAGACTTCATTACATCATTAGCTCCTTCTCTGAGACAGACAGGCGAGCTTGGCAAGGGCAATTTGGCACATCTGTACTTCTAGGTAGTCAATTTCTGTAATAGGAAAATGTGTTTTATGACATTTTAAATCTTTTCTTTGAGGACCAGATTAAATTATTGTGGTGTTCTTATATCACATTTAAACAAGAGTTAGTTTAAATCTATGGAAGATGAGATCTTTATTTCGGTTAAATTCTCAGTGTTTAGCTCAGTGAATCAAATTCTTCATAAATCAAACCAAACATATTGTATCAATTCAATTCAATATAGGAAGACATAAAATACCAAGGAAATAATCACACCCTAAAGGTCCTCTGGAAAAATTAGTCTTCACTTAGTTTTAGAAGGGAACCTGCTTTTAACTAATATTTATTTTATTTTAATTAAATTTAAATTAAGTAAAGATGCCTGTGTGTTTCCAAAGACTTCAGAGATACACAACAATATTTTCATGCCAACAGTCCATAAATGGTTTGCCATTATGCTTTATGTTTTTTTTTTTATATCTTTTCAGTCTAAGCTAGATCTCTGCCATGTCTCATTGATATATCAACTACGGCAATACTGATTAAGTTTCTTATTTTAGAATTTTAGACAAAAACTTCAGACAAGTTCAATCAGATGTTACCACTTGTTGAAACAATTCAAATATAATTTAAACAAATCAACATGATGTTCTACCCCCACCTACTTAGTTTTCCTGGACCAGCTACTTATTGAATAAAACTCCTGAAAAAATGGTGCAGCCCTTTTCTATACGAACAGGAATTAAAATGCTGATCAGCATTTGAGACAACTGTATCAATTTTTAATAAGTTAATATTCAAACCTTGAAGGTTATCTACTAATTAATATCAAATATTCCAATTTTTTCAAAATAAATTTGTGAGTTATTATAAATGAGTCCTACTAAGCTGTTTTATCATTTTATTCCAAAATGAGGTGTTTAAATGAGACTAGCTGATGTGATTTCCAACCAAGCATATTTTTCAATACTATTTTAATTATATGTTCAGTAGAAAAACAAAGCCAATAGGAAAACAAGACAAAGATATATTAGTGCATTAGCTGCCTAGAAGTAAAACAGAAAATCATCTGAATTGCAAAAACACTATGTAAATTGAGATCAGATGAATTACAGTTTTAGCATCAACTGAATTTATTTAGTAGCATGATTGAATAAATTTAAGTTTCAGATCTTTGTTTACAAAGTAAAATACATATTACATAGATACATTTGGATCCCTCGATCCCCAAATAGCTAAAGGGTACAGTAGGTAAAATATAATTCTACATTTCTTTGTGGATAAAGTTTAAAAAAAATGTTTACTTTCAAAACACATAATCTCTTCTTTTACTTCTGTGACAAGGCAAAAATTGTTCTTATTCAGTCACAGTCTTTCAATCCAGCAATGATCATTTACACTTTTCTCATCACACCTGAGCCCAGACAATTCTCTTATGCATAGGATAGATTGCATTTTTGTTTAATGGGAAGATAATTTTCTGCAATAAATTCTTGAATAGCCTGAAAAGATGGTTTAATACAATATTAAGAATTCTGCAATAAAACAACAATTTCCCAAGAAAAAAAGACTAATTTGTTTTTTCAGCTCCCAGAATAATATCAATAGTGCTTGCTTTCAATTAAAACATGGTCTAATTTATTCTTCAAAGCATCAATATATTATACTGAAGAACAGATTCCACTCTTCATAGCATTTCATTACTGAGCAATCAGTTTTTTATAAAGAAAATGACTTCTTTCATTTATGTTTGTATCAAGAACCTGATGATGATTACTGAGTGTATTACCTTTGTGTATCATTTCTCATAAAAATATGATCTAAATTGAAAACACCACCTTGGTGATCTAACAGCATGAAGAGACCATCTGACATTTTCCAGATGTTCTGCACTTCAAATCAAATTACACGTTCACTGGAAATTGCTGAACAACAAATTGGGCAAGTGACAGAGCCAAACCTGACAGCATCACTAGAATTTGTTTTTTCACATTTTGAGTCAGAAAACATGAAAACTTTACCATCAACTAGGGTAATCGTAGTAAAATTCCACCTATTGTCAACCCCTCCTGAAAAACACAAAATCTCAGCTGCATCTCCTCTATAACTACTAAAAACTATTAACTTCCAAAAAATCATTTCTCAGCCTTGATACTAAATGAAGTGATAGGTCTTTGATCCACAATATTTTCTATTGTGAATTGCAGATCTTCTCTATATAATTTAGATTTGCTGGAACATATAGCTCCCCAACAGAAAGATTTAAATGGATGCCCTCAAATTAATCTTTAATTTAAGATTAAAATGGATGCCCTCAGAACAATGGACCATGAAGACTCCTGACTACTATGGGGATAGTTGTTCTGCTGATCATCTGGTTCATCTGTAGAAGAGAGATAATCTGGCTTTTTACATAATTGTTCATTAGTACCTTTTACTTAGACATAACGTTTGAACTTGTTGGTTTTCTTTGGAAAACTGAAATGAGCTCTGTTCATTCTGAGGATGCAGCCAAGTTCTTTGGAGGACTGAGATAAACTACTTGGTGATTACAGTCTGCGCTTGCTGCCTAGCAAAACTAGTTACTTTTAACTAATTTTAAAGTTTGGTGAAAGTTTTAAACCTTTATTTCAAAGAGGTGTTGTTTCTTTTAAAATAAACATGAAATTAATATCAGTTAATCCCTTAGTCCCATGATGGCGAACCTATAGCACACGTGTCACAGGTGGCACGCAGAGCCATTTGTGAGGGCATGTGAGCCCCAGCCAAAGTTCCCTGCACTGCGCATGAGTGCCTCCCAGCTGATTTTCAGAATGTTTGAGTCCATTTTCATCCTTCCAGGGCTCGAGGGAAGCCTTTGCAGCCTCGGGAGGCTGAAAAACAGGCCTTCTGGAAATACTGGAAGTGGGAAAATGGGCCCATTTTCAGCTTCTAGAGGCTCCAGTGGCTTTCCTTGAGCCTCCAGAAAGGTGAAAATGGCCTTCCCTGGGCACCAGAGGCCCTCCGAAAACTGAAAACAGGTACTTCTGGTATTTCCTGGAAGGCCCGTTATCAGCCTCCTGAGGCTGCAGAGGCTTCCTTCAAGCATCTGAGAGGCCAAGAATAGCCTCAAACAGGCCGAAAATCAGCTGGGAGGCATACACATGTGCAGTGCAGATAAGGGAACTGGATGGGAGTGTTGTACGCACATGCACAAGGGGGGCAGGGCACACTGCATTGTGGGTGCTGTCACACTTGCATGTATGCTGTCATACGCATGCACGCTTTTGGCACACCACAACAAAAAGGTTTGCCATCACTGCCTTGCCCTAATACAATAATTAGTAGTAGTTTCCTGTCTATTCACCAAGCTTTATTCAGACTGACATTGAAATGAGAAATAGAGTATAAGATATAATTAATTTTCTCTCTTTACGTATGTAGTGTATACTTGTAGGGAAGATATGAAAATATTGCCTTATTGATGCTTAGGAGCAATTGTTACCAATATTCAGCAGCAAGGAATTTTGGAATCTGCAAATATCATGATTTAATCTATGACAGACTTTAAAAACTAGCTAGTCTTTTAAAAAAACAAAATAAACCAACTTTTGCTCATTTTCATTTTTCCATTTAAAAGGAACTTCTGTTGGTAAAATTTGAAGCAACTATTCATCTCATTTAAAATAAAATAAAATTGCATAACTGAATTACTTTGTGACTTGAACTGTGAAGGTGATCTGCAGCTGTTTGCACTTTTGAAGATCGAGGGAAGGTTTGGACTACAAAATGTTCCATATGCAATTAACTCAGAAATTTTAAGACAAGAAGAAGACTTTTTCTCCCACCACTGATTGCTATCTGTTCTTTCCAATTCTTGATTTCTAAAATGAGAAGTGCAACAGTTTAATTGCCTTGAAGTTATACTCTGACTGCAAGTCTGCTCTTGATAGATGGGTAGGAAGGGAAGAGAGAAAAAGAGCTGTTTCCTTCTCAGTGGAACTAGTAATTTGCATCTGCTCAGGTTGGCTCTTTTTATTAATAACTCCAGGAGGCTTTCATGTTTGAAATTATCCCTAACAAAAATGGATAATTTTTGAATGCCAATATGATCTGCATAATCCTGCATATCCCAGGCTAACCTTCCTTAACCTTGGAACTCTTCACATACTTTAACTAACAGCATTACCTGCTAATGTCATGGGGGCAAGGAGAATTTTGTGAAGTTAAATATTTGGAGGACTTCATCATTGGGAAGGGTTGTTTTAGACAAATAGGCAGATTACAGATTTATCTTATTTGCAATTTTTATTCATTCTCAATGTTGCAAGATAATTTTTACATTTAAAAATATATGAAACAGTTCTTCATGTAGTCTAAAGTCAAAGATTTTAATAAGTGTCTATCTCTTATATCACAATTCAGAATGAATTTTTCAGTATAAGTATTTTACCATACATTTAAAAAAAATAAATAACTCTTGAAAAATATGTCTTCAGATAAGTATAATCTAAAGAAGACTTCATGGGAAACAGGACAACAGGATGAACATTTTGGCACAATTCAGGCTATAAACACTGTACCTCTTTTTGGAAATAGCATCCACTATTTTGAATCCGCTGACCCTCCTCTGGAGATATCCCTATCTGTAAATTATCTAAATAAAAATGGCAGGAACTATTAAAAGCAGATTTGATCTCCGGAGATTAGAAACATAATTCTATTTCTTCCTTACATAGCTTATGCTTTTAAGAAGAATTCTATATTATGCTCTCTATCTATGTGACTGCATGAGTGCATATTTATTCATATTTTATTTTTGGAGGTGTGCCTGGAGTTTACTTTTTTGGAATTTTGCAACATTTTTGGAAATTTCTTGTCCTTGTTTTTGCTATGTCTGTGCTATGTATGAAAGGGACAGACTCAAGGTTATCCAGGAGACTTTGTGCCTAAAACAGAACTAAAACTCACAATCTAATGTTAATTCACCACATGACACCAATGATTTTATGAAGCAGGTTCCATATATTGTCTAAAACATATATGATTCTCAAATAGAAATACATTACTTTTACAAGTAATTATAAAAGTTTTTTTTATAATTAAAAAGGGTTTTGCATCTTCTATTTTAATTTTTTTGCAAAGAGGTTTTTAAATCAAGATTATCAATGTGTTATAAATCATTAATATAATAACACACACAGAAGACTTGAAATATAAATTATGCTGAAATAATAAGAAATATCTTATATCTTAATTCTGATGTCATTGAATTAACTAATTTTTAAAGTAGGTAGGCTTTACAGCCTTCTAATGTTACACTGAATTCTGTTTATATACCGTATATGAAACTAGAATAATTTGTTTCCTTTTTTTAAAAAAGAGAAAGAGGAAAGATGTTGGAGCTTTCAAGCCCAAAATTTTCTCTTGGATATTCAGGAAGCATAGAATCTTGAATGAAGGTCTTATATATGAACAGCATTAGAATCCAGAATTTGTTTGGTCTTACCTACATTTATGGATCATAGTGAGCACAGTTTCCTATCATTGTATGTATAATATTAAGGCCAGTCCCACTGGCCGATGGATGCAAAACGTATGCATCAAGGACACAGCGGATGAGCAAAATTTCGGGGGTGGCTCCATCCGTTGTCATCCAGTCCAAAAAGTGGCAAAAATTTGCATAAACAGAACGGAAAAGAACAGACGTGGGTAGTATGTAGTGGGGATGTTAAACAGATGTTCATAGGAAGCCTAGCGGATGAAAGCGGAAGGAAGCAGATGACACCTCCGAAGCGGACACATAGCGGAAGGGGCGGATGCATCACGTACGCCTAAAGGAAAGAAAGGGGATGCCGCGCGGATGTATATCGGATGCAAACTGTTCACTGCGCATCCTTTCTATTTCCGTGCTACTAACGCTGTGTAGACATTCCATGTATCTTTTGTTTCCTCCCTCTTTCCGTTTTCAGCTGCAGCAGATGTAAATTGCGAGGATACCCAGAGGATGCAGAGAGGATATAGTGGATGTTTAACGGATGATAAATGGACATAGAACGTTTGTTGCTCGTATGTCATGGATTTACATTGTACACGGTGGAAAGTTCATCCGTTCACAAAGTTTTGTGCAGCTCAAAACTTCTTGCGCGGATGAAATCGCAGTGGACGGATGCTCGACGGATAGAGTGTATGAAACACGTATGCAATGAGTACACAATGGATGCATAGCGTTTTCCAATGGATGACAAGCTTTTTTTAATGTTTTACATCCTCTTTACATCTGTAAATGCAGTGGGACGGGGCCTTAAGGAAACAGTTGGACTACATGCAAAACTGAAAATATACAAAACTAGTTTTCTAATTCAGATGAGAAAATAATTGCAAAAGATAATTTTCCCTAATCATAATTTGCCAAATGAGAGGAAATTAAATTGATAAATTTAAAATAAAGCCTACAATCTGAAAGATGGTAGAGCTACATGTTAATATTTCATAGGAGCCAATATAAAATGTGGTATGTATATACAGACATGTATATTATTACTTATTACATAAAAATGTCTTCATATGTTTTTCAATTTCTTATTAATATTTATCTATGGGTTGTATATAAAAATAACAATAACATAATTAAAAACAAGAACTATAACACAGTTACCAAAATGACTCATTGGAGCATCTTAAAAATTATAAAATATGATTTCACATTTTTTGCAATATAACAATAATAAATTATATCCTGCCCAGCTTCCAGTAGCAGTGTCAATCTATGGATTGACAACTATTTAAAAGAAGAATGCATATAGCTCAGAGATAAACTCTGGAGTTCTTGGTGCTCTTTCAGGCTGGTTGTTTGCTTGAAGATATTTCATTACCCAACTGGGTAATGTCATCAGTGTCAGAGTCACACTGTTGCAGTAATATCATCAGTGTCAGAGTCACACTGTTGCAGTATTCTTACTGTCATGTGATCAATATCCAGGCACTTGGCAACTGGCATGTATTTACAACAGTTGCAGTATCCTATATTGATCTGTAACTTTCCCAACTGGCTTGTGACAAGCAAAGTCCATGAAGGAAGATTTGCTTAACAACTACATGGTTTACTTGACAACTGTTATAACATTTTGTGCAATTCATTTAACAATTACCTTGCTAGCAGTATAAATTCTGGTCCCAAATGTGGTTCTAAGTTGACTACTGTAGATGGTTTTAGGTACAGCATTGACAGATAAACATTAAACATGAGAAAAGAGACCAACTGAAATTAATTGTGTCTTTGCAGAACTACTGATGAGCTTAAATGTATTGGATAAACATTGGTTATTATAAAAAAAAACATTTATTTACACATGTATGTATGCGTAAGAGCATAATGCACACATATATTTCTACTTTAAGTTCTATTTGGTCTGTGATTCCCAAGACATGAAAGTTGACATCCATGGATGTACAATGATTTAAATATTCATGAGATTCATTATTTTGGAGTTAAGTATTCAGAACAAAGTGGATATAATAAGAAGGGGAAAGCTTGTTGGTCCATAGAAATGTATTGTTCATCTCAGGGTTTTTTGTAACTTGCACACATTAACCTGCTTTTTTTGACTCACTGGGCATATAGAAGAAAATAGAATTCACAACATGCATTAACACTTTGGTTTATGGGTAAAGTCTCTCTCCTTTTCTCTTTCTCTTTGTTTATGTTTGCGTGGCACAGGAGTGAACTAACTTAATCAGATGAGATGAGAATACTTTTGTAATGAAAAGCTATATCCTTGGTGTTGCATTACTTACTGTCTATGTATCCTTAAGATGGTATCTGGTTGGACCAGCTCCCTGTTCTGGTATATAAGGTTTTGAAATGCCAGTACTTGCTAGCTGATAAACAGCTTTCTTTAATGGGAAAGGGGTGAGGGGTTGGTTGACAATGTGATTTTATATCATTGCTCACTGTGCAGTTATCTGAAGTCAACAACATCAACAGAGAATAGCCCACTACCTCAATTTGCGTAGTGTTATCATGGGTGTCATCAGGAAGTGGATCTGTAAAACCTCCAGGTTCTGAGGAGTCCTGTCCTATGCTGGCTCTGTTGGTGTCCACTGATTTGAGCAATTCCGAATGTCGTTTCCATCTGTGGCTATATCTGTAGGAGTCCATATACACATTTTCCTCCACTTGAGGGAAGCTCTGAACCATTTCATAAAATGTACCTATCAGATAAAGAGATAAGATAGGATTCTTAATGAAGATAAAAAGAAGTCAGATATTTTTGTTTTTGTTTTTTATTTACAAGAGAGAACCTGGAATCCTGCTAAAAGTTTCAGAAAGCCACTCTTGGTGTTTTCCAGAATATGCTACTCCATTCATCTTCCTTCTCTAATTTTCCATTCTCTCCCTATTCATCCTGTCTTTAGTATTTCACAATCACAAGCATTTATTTTCCTGTCTTTGAGAGGTATCCAATGAATGAGAACATGCTGCACTTCAAATTTGAAGCTGAATATGTGATCTCAACTGGAGACAAGTCAGTATATCCACAAAGAAGCTAAAGAAAATATATAGTGGAGCTTTGAAAATGGATACAATATTGGCACCTCCTTAACTGAAATATATCTTTTCCTGGGATCAGGCAGCCACTCTCCAACTTTTCCAAAAGGCTTAGCTAGTTTAAGAAGATTTCATCAGTTGCTCTCTACTCAAATTCAAAACATAACACATCCAATCCCCAAAGTTTTGAATAATGACATATTGGCTATGTAATGTAAGAATGTGGTTATTAGAATATCTGATATAATTCCAATAGAATTTCTGATTTTTAGAATAAGAATGGTCAACCTTTTGGGTTTGGGAACCTTGGATAAATAACACTGTAACATCACAATTGTGGTGGAAGCTAAATTTTTTATTTTTTTTTTCTAAAAATTATGAAGAAGTGAATGTCTTGAAAGTCTTGAAAAATCTGAAGGAACTTTGTTATTCCTTAAATCATCCACTAATTGAAATGAATGTATTTAGGATGGGGAGAATTTAGGATTTTAAAGGGATTCCATTAACGAATTAAACCTTTGAAAGGCTTAAGGCATCCCTTCTGATATTTAAACCTATCCCACCCCCTACCCCAAGAACAAATAGTCAAAAATTTCAGAATAACTACATATGGATGGAATTTGAGGTGTAACTACAAACTTATTTTCTCCAACTCAGAATTCCCCAAATTGACAGGCAATGGTTTCATAGAGAAGATAAATCATGTCTAGCCAGGTATGGTTATATTTTTCTGCAGGTGTTCTCTGAAAACCCAACAACAAAGTGTTACAGCATAATCTCTGTTTTCTCTCTGTTGAGCCTGTTGATAGTCCTAACACAGCTGAACACTGTAGTGCACATATTTATGCTAATTCACTACAAACCTATAAATTGTATCACACTTTGGTCACATACATTTTTTCTTCTTTATGTTTTTTAATTTGATGCCTTCCTAGACAAGAAAGATTTACCACTGTTATTTCTGAACTTTATCACATCTCTGCTCAAATATAAATGAACTTGGTCATAGTCATCCCAAAGTGAGCTTAATTTTCTCCATAGCTATGCAATTTTCAGTGGTGTAATGGATGGATGTTGGTAAGAATCAATGAACAATATTTTATCATAGATCCAGTCTACTATTATATTTTGTGGGAAGATGCAAATTAAACTTAATAGTGAATAAATAAACTTTTAGAGCAATCTCTGTTAGAAATATTTAATCAAAACAAACAGAGCAAAGCTAAACTAAAAAAACTCTCAACTATTATTGCAGATAAGAGTACAAGAATTGAATGTATTACTGGAAGCTCCACAGTCTGGGTATATAAGATAATACACAAGCAAATCCACTGTGCATTCAACAATCAAAATAATTTGTTATTTGCATTAAATTCTTTAAAAATAATTTTCGACAGAAAATATTTAAATTCAGGAAATGAAAATGAAAACATTTAACTGCATAGGATGATTTGGACTAGTATGCAGAATAAGTAAGTCTTTATGTACAAATAATCTCCACAACTTTGAGAAGAAAAGATCCCTCCCAGAGGTTCAAATTCTGTATTTTTCATTCCCCTTGCTTGCTTGCTTGCTTTGAAGAAAATGTAGCAAATGACCTTTCCTGCTGGAAAGACCTAAGGCTTGTAGGGAAATTAACAAAGGACCTCACAGAGTTAATAGAGAATATCTTCAAACCCAGCACTCAATTAGCACTGCAATGTCATTCAACTTCACTGGAAACAGCTAAGAAGACATTAACGAATAATTCAGTCATAAGGGAAATACACCAATTAATTAAAAGTTGCCTAGCACCTTACATGGACTGAGCTAGTACTTTTAAAATACTGCAAGCAGACTTTAGAAGCACTGGTTCAAATGTGTGCATCTTTAGTGTCTTCCCATCACATGAGGAAACACACCATGAAGTTTTGTACAGCAAATATACCAGACAGTGTCTTGAGAAGAAATATTAGAAACAAGGGGGTACATAATGAATATATAATTAAGCCTGATTTTTTGACTAAGCAATGCAAGTATACCAGCTACACAAGGGTGGGATGCTACTGGTTTTGCTTGGCTCCATAGAACTGGTAGCTCTGAAGAGCAGTAGACAGCGAATCAGTTCTGTGTCTGCTGCTGTGTGGCCCACCCAGGCTCTTATCTCTCCTTTATTTCCTGTTTTTTCAACCACTGCTACTTTGCGCGGCACAGCTCAGGTTGAAAAAGCAGCAAATAAGTTGAATCTCATCTCTGCAGCTACACTACTGTACTATAATCTGTTTGATTGACTGACTGACTTAATTTAGACAATTGTCATTCAGTTCCAAGATTTCTTTGTCTCTCCTTTCTTTCGTCTCTCTTTCCTTTTCTCATTATATATACGGTGCCTATTTTACTATTTTGCTTATTGAGACTTTCCCTCTTAATGTGGGACTATATGTCTTTTATCAAAAGAAATGAGGTCCTAGATAGATTACAGTACTTAAACAATGAGCATGCCGATTTATAATGACAAAATATTGAGAAAATGACTATTTTCGGACAATTTTCAGTTGTAAATACAAAAGAAGAAATTTTGAACACTGCTTTTTCATTGTGTGTTGAGTGGATAAAGACAATAAGTCAGATATAAATAACTAGAATTCGTATTGTCTTACTGTCTGTCATGAAGGACAGTAAGAATATGAAAGATATCTCATCACTGCATGAAAAAAGTCAATTGGCAGTTGAATGGAAATATGTGTTCTGGAAAGTGCAATTGACAGCAGACAGAAACAGAACTTTCAGAATAGCAGGATAAAGAGAAAACATCACCCCAGGCTTGCGTTCAAGACCAAAGGATGATTTATGGCAGGATGAGCTCCCATCATTTGTATCCCCTGAACAATAGTGATGGCACCAGCTAATCATTTCAACCCATAAGTGCTTGAGATAATCTCTCCAACACAAACGGGATAAAAATCACAACTGTTTTTACTTTCTAACAAACCTAGAAAGATAGAACTACAGCAACTAAATAATGGGTCAAACATTTATCCTTATAATTTAAAATCATCCACACTTGTTTGAATATTCTTCAGTTTCAATTTTTTTTAATTTTGTATAAAGATTTTGTCCTACACTTAGGCAAGAAAAACCAAAAGTACACATATAGACTGAGTGAAACCAAGCTCAATAGCAGTAACTGTGAGAAGGATCTTGGAGCCTTAGTAGACAACCAGCTAAATATGAGCCAGCAGTGTGCAGCAGCAGCCAAAAAAGCTAATGCAATCCTAAATTGCATTAACAGAGAAACACAATCAAGATCAAGGGAGGTACTAATACCACTCTATAAAGCCTTAGTAAGGCCACACCTAGAGTACTGCATCCAGTTTTGGTCACGACACTATAAAAAAGGCATTGAGACTCTAGAAAAAGTACAGAGAAGAGCAACCAGGATGATTAGGGGATTGGAGACTAAAACATATGAAGAACAGTTACTGGAACTGGGTATGGCGAGTCTAGTGAAGAAAGGACCACAGGAAATATAATGGCAATGTTCCAATATTTGAGGGGCTGCCACAGAGAGTAAGGGGCCAAGCTATTATCTAAAGCACCTGTAGACCAGACAAGGAATAATGGATGGAAATTGAACAAGGAGAGGTTTAATCTGGAAATAAGGAGAAACTTTCTGACAGTGAGAACAATCAACCAATGGAATAGCTTGCCCTTGGAAGTTGTGAGCGCATCATCACTTGAGACGTTCAAGAAGAGATTGGACTGCCATTTGTTAGAAGTAGGGTCTCCTGCTTGGGCAGAGGGTTGGACTAGATGACCTACAAGGTCCCTTCCAACTCTGATTATCTGTTATTTTGAAGGCTGGACATTCTACAAGCAAGAGCAGACAATGCTCTGTATATTCAGCCATATTGAACTATTGAATAGAGAGCTAGTTTGGTGTAGTTGTTAAATAACAGGCTTGCCAAGGGAACCTATAGGAAACATGGCCACTTTCATTTCGTTTTACTTTTGAACAGAATCCTGCAAGTCTGAGAATACAGTTCTTCTCCCATTTCCTTTACCTTGAAGAAATTGGGGAGGGTCTTGTCTTGCCAACTATTAAGCTGCAGACAATGCTGTCTCTTATCTGACCATTCTTTAGGCAGCCCAGGGCCTTGGGTCCAGATCCCCAAGGTCATTCTCACTTGCTGTTACATTAAAGCACAAAGAGAAACATGGATAGTGTAAGTTCTAGTGTCACCTCAAGCATAAAGGCAACTAGATGACTTTGGGTCAGTCATTCTCTCTCAGTCCTATGTAGCAGACGATGACTACTACTTCCAGAATCTTGACATGAAAATTTCATGTCCAGGAAGTTACCAGAATTCAAAATTAAGTCAAAGGAAGACACATGCTTTTCCTATCAAACTGCTCATTTTAATTCTCTTTCAGTCATGAAAACAGATGAACTAAAGAAACCCATCTGCTATTATTTCTATTCGCTCCAGTTCTTTGCACCAAAGTATTTTTTTTTAATGCAGAGACAATAAAATGCTACTTCTACCTCTTTTATAGCACAGCTTCAGTTTAGCATAGGAATTCTAGTTATCCTGTAAGAAAAAATAATTTCTATACAAGGTGGTTAGGAATCATTAGGGAACTAAAGAATTCATATAGGAAAATCATGTCTTAAATATTTTAGTCATGATTCTAAATGGAAATTCACCATTTTGTTCAACTTCAAATGAAAAAAATATAGAAAAATGTGTTTTCTTGTAATAACAAGACCAATTCTCATAACAAAGACTATCTTGTTCTACTTTATTTTATTATTTTTCTCAAAATGGTTTGATTTTTCTAGGTAGTATATCAAAGTTCATAAAGCCAAAAAATACACAAATTGCACCTCAGAGTAATCTTTCTAGGAGTCAGAGGCTTTCCAGAAGTAGATAAAGTTCCAATAATTGTCTCATTTTGTAATGCAAGTACAATGATGGAGAGACATCAAGGCACTCTTGAAGATTATTCCTATATTAATTTGTGCAAAGTTTCATATTTCAGTGTCAACTCCAGGTTAACTGTTTTGACTGGGGCATGAAGGAAATATGAAGTTGCCTTTTGCTTCCAAAGTGCTATGATAAATTACGTTAAATGCATTGTTTTTCTAAAACAATTAACAGATTTTAAGATTGTGCAATTCTTGAGCAATTTTCCATGACTCTCCCTTCAATGTTATGCTATGAAACAGGTGGTTGTCATAGTTACTTCAGACATCCTAAGCTCTCAATTATATTATTCTCTTTCAGAATAAGTACAGCCTGTTTAGATGCATGAGAAGTAAAAGGCCGAGGCACAATTAAAAAGAAGCAAGATTTGAATTAAGATAATGCTGTTGTATAATTCAGAAATCAATTGAAACCAAATATTAAATGCAGCAGTATTTCACTCCAATCTAAGAACTGGGTAATATACTTTATTTCAGTAACCTAGTAGCAGGGTGTGCAACTAAAGTTGAACTATTCTTGTTCTTTAAAATACAGGAGTTGTATTACAAAAAAATAATGCTTGGGGATTAGTGCAAAGCAAATCTGGTTTATTTAAATGCAGTTAAAATTAAAGCTGGTTAAAACACAATTTTTCTTCACTCATGTATTGAATGCTCAGCTGGTGGCAATATCTAACCATCCTTGTCTGATCTCAAATAAGTAAACCAGATGACATCTAGTTAGGATTTGAATAAGAGGAAACCCCTAAGCTCTTGGCTAGAAATTAAAAACTATTCCAGGAGATAATGAAGACAAATATATCTTATACTGTTGCCAAGAAAACTCCCTAGTTATATCTACAAAACTGAATTCAATTTCAATAAGATTTTATCATTCCATACATTTAATGGATTTATAATTCTATAAAATGAAAAATTATAATTTGCCAACATTTGGACTCTCTGGGAGTACAAAACATTTGGGGCATCAGGTGTATAGTATTAAATTTCTGTTTTTTTAAAATAAATTTTATTGACTTTTAAAAAACAAACATGAACAAACAAAACATAAATAACATCACACAAACAGTGTGCCGGTTGATTTACAAATTGTTTTGTGCATCCATTTTGTAGTCTTCAATTACACTTACATGACATAGAAGCTCATATTATCAATCAAGAATTAAGTACCTTAGTATCATAATCAATCAATCATTTGACTATAATTTTATTCATTCGTATTTTATGAGGAAACCATAATTTACTTAATTTATTTTATAATAGTTCTTATTATCATCCCAAATCTATGCTAAAATAATTTTGTAGGTATAAAAAGAACTACATCTTTATATATTTGTTATTTTCTAAAAATCTACATATTACATTCCTGTATTTTATTATCTAACCATGAATAAAAAAGATCCCAAATTTCATAAAATTGTTTATCCTCTTGTTCTCTAATTTCAAATGCTAATCTACTCATTTCAGCATATTCCAATATTTTCTTAATAATTTCCTCCTACAATGGTATTTTCTCATTTTTCCCGTTTTTAGCAAATACAATCCTAGCCGCTGTTAATACATTTACAACCAAGTATATCAAATCTTTACTGTAATTTCAGGTAAAATTCCCAATAAAAATATCTCTGGTTTCAAATCTGTATGTTTTTTTGTCATTTTTTCCAACCACATGTGGATTTTAGTCCAATATTTTTTAGCGTCCGCACAAGTCCACCACATATGGTAATATGAGCCAGGTATCTGATGACATTTCCAACATTTTTCAGATTTATTCTTGAACATTCTTGCTACTCTTGTCGGGGCGAAATGCCACCTGTAAAACATCTTATACAAATTTTCTTTATAAGCTGTTGACATTGTCATTTTATCATTTTGAGGCCACAATTTTTACCATTTCTCTAAATCAATCCCATATCCAAAATTCTTCCCCCAATCAATTATAGTTTTTTTAACTTGTTCTTCTTCTAGTTTAATTTCTAGTAAATATCCATACAATTTTTTAATCATCTTTTCATCAGTACCTGTCAAAATCTTATCGAAGTCAGTCAATTTATCATAGAAACCTTCTGTTTTAAAGTCTTTATCATACCTTGATTGTATTTGTGCATATGAAAATCAATTCATCTTTATACCTTGTTCCTCTAGTTTTTGAATAGATTTAAGTTCACCTTTTTCATTCAGTATTTCACCATATCTAACTGTTTGTTCCTTTTTTTATATTATAGGGTAAGAAAATGCTTCAATAGTTGATAACCAGACTGGAATATTCAAATAACATTGTCTTTTAATCTTCTCCCAATTTAACCACAGAGACACCCGCATATAATGTCTTCTAAAATATCCCTGTGTTTTAGTTCATTTATACCATAAAAAAGCATATCACCCCAACAACAAATCGTATCCTTCTAATGTCAACAATCTAGAATTTCTTAGTGTTATCCATTCTTCGACCCACATCAAATTTGTAGGTTGGTAGTACAACTCCCAATTAGGAAAGTCAAATCCTCCTCTAATTCTAGCATCTTGCAACAGTTTTAACTTTATTCTCGTTTTGTTACCTTGCCATATATATTTTGACACAATTTTATTTAATTCTTCAAAATAGTCTTTTCCAAGCCGAATTGGAATTATTTGAAACAAATATAAAATTCTGGATATAATTTTAGATTCTCCCTATTAGTGACAATTGTAAATTTTCTCATTTCGCCAAATCTGATGCTATCTACTGTTTAAGTTTGATATAGTTATTCTCTTTTAATATATTACATCTTGCTGTCAAATATATCCCCAGATACTTGATCTTATTCTTGAGTTGAATTTTCAATAGGTCTGCCAATTCTTCCTTTTGTCTTAATAACATATTTTTTGTCAAAATCTTTATCTTGTATTTATTTATTTTCAAGCCAACCACCTTGCCATATGTCTCTATCTTTTCCAAGAGTTTTGGTGCCATTTCTAAAGGGTTTTCTAAAATAAAAACCAAGTCATCCGCAAAATCTTGCAGTTTAAATTCTTCCTTTTAAATTTTCATTCCTTTTATACTCTTTTCATCTCTAATAAATATGTTTAGTACTTCCAAAGTTAACACAAACAGCAAAGATGATAGGATAGACTCTTGATAGACTCAAGATAGACCCTTGTTCCTTTTCTTATATTAATAGAGTCTGTCAGTTCTCCCTCTATCATTACCTTTGCCATTTGTAATATATAGCTTCTATTGCTTGAATAAATTTTCTGGCAAAACCCTTTCTGTTCCAACAATAATAACATGAATCGCCAATTCACGTTGTCAAATGCCTTTTGTGCATCTAAAAATATCAAAGCCATTTGTTTTTCAGGATGTGCCTCATAATATTCCAAAGTATCCAAAATTACTCTCATACTATCTTTAATTTGTCTCTTTGGCAGAAATCCATTTTGGTCAGAATGTATAAAGTTATTTAAATATTTTTTAAATCTTTCTACTAGGATTGAAGCAAAAATTTTATAATCTGATTTTAGTAGAGAAATAGGTCTATAATTCTTAATTTGCAATGGATTGGCCTCCTCTTTTGGAATAAGTGTAATATAGGCTTCTGACCATGACTTAGGTATCTTCTTCTTTAACATAACTTCATTCATAATTTCTAACAATGAAAGATTCAACAATACTTGTAATGTTTTAACAAATTCTGCTGGAAGTCTATCTGGGCCTGGTGCCTTTCCATTGTTTTGCTTCTTAAGCCCATGTCACACTGTACCAACGGATGGAAAGAGGATGTAAAATGGAGAAAAACGCTTGCCATCCGTTGGTTAATGCGACGCATCCGTTGTGTACTCACTGCGTCCGTGATTCATGCTCTCTATTCGTCGAGCATCCGTCTACTGAGATTTCATCCGCTCAAAAGGTTTTGAGCTGCACAAAACTTTTTGAGCAGATGAAGTATCAAACACGTCCATTCTACATCTGCTACGCATACGGGGAACATCCGTTATATGTCAGTTGTCATCCGTTACACATCCGATATATCTGCTAGGCATCCGCTGCGCATCCACGCAACTTGCATCTGCTCCAGTGGAAAATGGACACAGGGAGGAAGCGAAAGACGTGGAACGGACACACAGCGTTAGGAGCACGGACATAGAAAGGATGAATGCGGATGCAGCTCGCATATAAAGCATTAAAATGGAAAAAACGTTCGTATAGGGGACGTATCTCGGATATTTAGGATGTCTGGAAGATGTCTAGAGGATGCGGAAGGACACCAAGCGGAAAACCTATATTTCCTATAAAAAGGGGGAGGAAATCACCTGGATCTCACTTTCAGTCCAGCAGCCCTGGTGTGCAGACCTCTTCAGCCTTGATCTTGCTCTTGCTCCTCCAAAGCATCCAGTCATCCCCACCATGGATCGTCGCACACTCCTTTTGGTAGCCGCCATCATTCTACAACAGTGCGAAGCCCTCTAGAAGCTCTTTCACCTGTTCTACGCAAGGAAAAGGAGGCGTCCAAGAAGTGTCTGGGTCTGAAGATGGATCGCGAGAAGAGCTGAGAACGGACTGTATGACAAGCTGATGGTGAAGCTGAGGAATGAAGACCCTCGTGCATTCCAGAACTTCATGAGGATGCCGCCAGCCATGTTTGACAAAGTTCTGTAGCGGCTGAGACCCAGGTTGACCAAGGCAAACACCAACTTCCAGCCCAGCCTGGACCCTGGGGTGAAGGTGGCACTGACTCTGCGCCACCTGGCCTCCGTGACCACGTACAGGAACATGCAGTATGCCTGGAGGGTGCCACACAACACCATCAGCATTGTGGTCAGAGAAGTGGTGCAGGCCATCATCGAAGAATACCTGGAGGAGCTTCTCCAGTGTCCCTCCACTGAAGAAGGCTGGAAGAAAGTTGCAGAGCAGTGGTATCAGAGGTGGAACTTCCCCCACACCATTGGAGCCATAGATGGGAAGCACATGGCCTGCAAAGCTCCAGCCAACTCAGGGCTCTATTATTTCAACTCCAAGGGCTTCTTCAGCATCATCCTCTTTGCCATGGTCGATGCTGATTACAAGTTCATGTACATCAATGCTTCAGGCAATGGGTCAGCTTCAGATGCCCAGGTATACAATGCTAGTTACCTCAAGGAGGGGCTGGAACACAATCTCATCATGGGCTTCCCAGATCCAGACCCCCTGCCCAACGACAAACAAGATGTGCCCTACTTCAGGGTGGGCGATGATGCCTTCTCTCTCAGAACCTATCTCATGAAGCCCTACGCTTCCAGATGCCTCACCCGTGAAGAGAGGATCTTCAAATACAGGCTGTCCAGGGCAAGGCGGGTGGTGGAGAACGCCTTTGGCATCCTGGCCAACAGTTTCCAGGTACTTCTCACCACCATGCAGCATCACCCAGAGACCGTGAGGAACATCGTGGAAGCTTGCTGCATCCTGTACAATCTCATGCGCACCCGCTACCCAGTGTTGCAGAAAAGGCTCGTGGACTGCCAACAAGGCAATGGGGACATGGAGCCTGGTGAATGGAGGCAAGGAGTAAACCTGATAGACACTGTGGATGTGCAAGGCCCCAACAGAGCTTCACATGAAGGGAAGAAGCAGCGCAACCTCCTGAAACACTGGTGCAACTCCCCAGCTGGAGCAGTAGAGTGGCAAGACAGGATGGTAGATGCTAAATGGATGCTTCCTTCCAGTGTGTCTCATCACACTGATGAGATTGTGCCATGTATGTTGAGTGGCCCTACAATGAACAGGGCATTTAATAAAGAGTTGTGTTTATGTTGAAATGTATTGATGAATGATTAAATTGTTATTGATAATAAACGGCCATAGGTGTGGCACCTGGGAGGGTGGACCATACAGTCCCACTATGCTTGCACTGGAGGTTTATCTATCCCACTCCCACTGCTATCTTTACCCATCCCACAGCTATTACCCATCCCACAGGTATCCCTACCCATCCCACTGCTATCCTTACCCATCCCACAAGCATGCAAAGGCTTAAACCATTTCTAAAAGTTTCCACCAAGACTTTATTTACTAAAAGAACTGAACCAAGTGCGTGAAGCAAAGATAACCTGTATTAATAACAAACTGTAAAAGCAAAATGACCTAAGTAAAGTGTCCCAAGCAAAGATAAAGTCAACAGGTAGCAACCCAGTCTCTGGCACTCTTCTCAGTCACTCTGAGGCATGCCCATGGTCTCAGGGGTGAAGGGTCCAGGTGCTGTGGAGGTGGCAGTGGCTGTAGTGCTTGTCTGAGGCGCCATTGGAGTGCTGACCCCGAGAGGACAACAGGGGATGGTGTGTGGAGGAAGCTCTCAGAGAGCTGGCTCAGTCCCGTGATGTTGAGAGCCCCTTCCTCCATGACATGGGGTGTCAGTCCCAAGACCGATGACAGATGTTCTGAGGACGGGCTTGGCTGTGGGCTGGAGGAAGGAGGAGTGTAGTCGGGCTGTCTGGTCTGCAGGTGAGTGAGGTGAGGCATCAGTGGCATCTCTGGTGTCGGTGGCATCAGTGGCATCTGTGGCATCGGTGGTATCGGGAACACCTGTGGTAGGCGAGGAACCTGTGCCTGGACTGGGAAGAGCTGCCTGTGCTGCTGGAACTCCTGGTACCCGTAGCCTTGGTAGGTGAGGGCCTGTGGAAAGCCTTGGTAGGGCTGTGACATCACCTGGGGTGGAGGAGCAGGCCTGGACTGGGTCAGAACAGGTTCAGCTGGGCCTGGAAGGTGGTGCAGAAGACCTGTGATCCTCTCCTTTATCACCTGGTACTTGGATTCGAGCATTTCCATGAGGGTCTGGTTCACGTAGGTGAGGAAGGGCTTTCTGTTCAAGGATGGTATGTCGGACTGTAGCAGCTGAGAGAGAGATCTATGCTGCTCTTGATCGTGTCCCTGATCTCCAAGAGGACAGTGTGGCTCTGTCCCTCCGGTCTGGCTCTCTGCCTGCTTTCTGTTGAGGTGGAGCTGGGGGTGGGGGTGGGGGTGGGTTGGTCTCTGGTGGCAGTGGCTTCTTCTTGCTCCAATTGCATCAGGGGGTCCTCAACGCGCTCCACCACGGGGAGTGCAGTTTTCGGGGGGGTCTCCATTGTGGGGTGCTCCACAGATACCTCCCTGGAAACAGGAGCTGACTCTTGGCCAGAAGAGGAATGGCTTTCTGTGGGCTGCCTGAGAGTGAGAGTAGACAGAGGGGCTGCTCCTCGGTGGCGGATCTCACCCTCCAAGAAGCTACACTTGGCCATCATGTAAGTCTCCCAGTCGGTGAGCTTCACCGCGGCCTGGCCAGACTTCTTCAGGTGCAGCTTCCCGTACCAGGTGTGCATGTGCTTCCACCACCCGAGGAGGACCTCCGAAATGTAGCCCAGGCTCTCCGCCTTCTCTCTGCAAGCTGACTGCCTTCCGCTTGGTGTCTCGATAGAGCTGTGTCCCTTCTGCCAGAGGTACTCATTCTCCCTCAGCCATTCGAGAACCTCATCCTCATGTTCCTCTGCAATGGAGTACTGTCTCCTCTCACCCTTTTCTCACAAATGCCTCTTCCTCCATCTGGCAGGGCCCTCTGGGCCCTCATCAGTAGGGCTTTGAGGTTCTAGGGGCTTGTCCACCACACCACCACCACCACCACTACCACCACCAGCAGCAGCAGCACCAGCAGCACAAGCAGTAGCACGAGCAGCAGCAGCACCAGCAGGACCAGGAGCAGCACCAGCAGAGTCAGCACCAGCAGAAGCACCAGCACCAGGAGCAGCACCAGCAGAAGCACCAGCACCAGGAGCAGCACCAGCAGAGTAAGCACCAGCACCAGGAGCAGCACCAGCAGAGTAAGCACCAGCACCAGCAGAGTAAGCACCAGCATCAGGAGCAGCACCAGCAGAGTAAGCACCAGCAGAAGCACCAGCACCAGGAGTAGCACCAGCAGAGTCAGTCCCAGCAGCAGAAGCCCCAGCAGAAGCAGAGTCAGCAGCAGGGGGTGGGATGGTGGTCCTGTCCTTCTTGCCAGGGCTGGCAGGAGTAGGCACAGGCTTCCTCTTCTTCCCCATGGTTGTTGGCTGAAGATGTATCTGGCAGCAGGACTTTCCTCTGAATGGTGACCTGCTTGGAAGCTGCCTCCTTTTATATCCACGGGGCTGACGCAATACATCCTCCCCGCATGTGCAGTGAACGCTTTGCATCTGCTAGGCATCCGTTAGGCGTCCGTGATGATCCGCGTCATCCGCTAGGCATCCGCTCCTTCCGCTGTGCGTCCACTTCGCTGTTCTCCTACGGAAGCCCTGCGGATGTGTCATCTGCTTCCATCCGCTTCCATCTGCTAGGCTTCCGTTGAGCATCCGCTTAACATCCTGGCTACATCCTCTCCCCATCCATTCCTTTCCATTATTGTCCACTCTGTTTATGCAAATTTGGGGCACTTTTGAGAGTGGATAACAATGGATGGAAAATTTGCTCGTCTGCTCTGTCCTTTTTACATACGTTTTGCATCCATCGGCTGATGTGACCCAGCTTTTAAGTGCTTCAGTTAGCTCCATCATCGTTATATTGCTTTCTAACATTTTTTCAGTCTCTTTAGGTATCTTAGGTAAATTAGCATTCTGTAAGTACTGCTTGACTCTTTTCTCATCAATATTATCTTGCTTATATAATTTCCCATAAAAATCTCGAATGATTTCCTTCTCTTTACTGCCATAGCAAATTTGACCTTGATCATCTATTAACTGCAATATTTTCCTCGCTTCTTTCTCTTTTCTCAGTTTATATGCTAACCATCTACCTGGTTTGTTTGCATCTTCAAAGTTGTTCTGTTTAGCAGCTCTAATTTTCTGTGCTAGTTCTTCTTTTTCTTTTTGAGCCATTTTTTGTTTGTTTTTTTCCATACACTCTCCACCATAATTTAGATCTTTGGGTTGACCTGCAATAAGTTCTCTAATTTTACTCTATTTTCATGATCACATTTTAAAATAAATATAGACAAGACAACAATAAAGTTACAAGATTAAAAAGCTGACATTTTAAATCTTTAAATATTAACAATACTCGGCAAGTCTCCAAAGACTGGGATTGAATAATTTGTTTGGTTATCCACTCAGCTTAATCAAAAATATTTTTGATTATTAAAATAAACCCAATTATCTTTGTTTTTTTAAATACAAGATATTCTAATATAAAACATTTAGTTGGTAGGTGCTACTTTAAAATACCGAACCAAGAATTTTAAGCAGAATGAAACAGGTGTCTTATTCCATTGAGACTACAACTCTCAGTCTGCTCTGGGAATTGTAGTCCTATCATATCTCGAAGACATTTAAATTGCTTCTTTTGTTAGATTCCTTATTAATTAAAATTTGTTCATTTTATTAATTTTATTTATTGTCAGGACTCAAAGATATAAATACAGTTTGTATCAGAATGCTGATCAGGATGGCTGGCAAAGGTAATTAATGTCAGAAATCCAAATTCTTCTTTGAGCATTGCTTGCAATTGTCTTTTGGACTGTGTTACGCATACGACTTAAGCACCAAGATTGCTTGATTGCTTGAAAAGCAGTTCACTCCCTGAAGTAGCTTTATATAGTTCAAATGTTTTTTCCAAATCGAAAGCATTATCCCAGCTTGTTCACTGAAATGGTCAGCCAATAAATTTAAATAAAACAAACAACATTTTTCTGTAATGTGCATTAACAGTTACTTTTAAATGCAGGAACATTTATCACACAAAATGAAGCAAATGTACTGTTATATCATAAATATTACACAACAGGAAGGTGGTCATCTAATTGCTTGTCTATCTTGGTAATCTATTCTTAATACAACAACAGTTATAAGAGACCTTGGAGGTCTTCTAATCCAACCCCCTATTCAAACGGTAAACCCCACCTCATTTCAGACAAACAGTTCTCCAACCTCTTCTTAAAAACCTCCAGTATTGGAGCACCCACAACTTCTGGAAGCAGTGATTAATTGTTCTAATTGACAAGAATTTTCTCCTTCGTTCTTGGTTGCTTCTGTCCCCATTGCTTCTTGTCCTGCCTTCAGGTGCTTTGGAAAATAATTGACCTCCCTCTTCTTTGTGGCAGCCCCTGACATATCGGAAGACTGCTATTTTGTCACCCCGGTCCTTCTCTTCATTAAATTAGACATACCCAATTCTGGCAATCACTCTTCATGTTTTAGCTTCAGTCCCCTAATCATCTTTGTTGCTCTTCTCTGCACTATTTCTAGAATCTCAACATCTTTTTTTTTTAATTGCCTTGACTAAAACTGGATGGTAAGTATGGCCTTACATTATAAAGTGGTACTAACACTTTATGTGATCTTGATTCTATCTCATTGTTAATGCAGCCTCGGACTGTGTTGGCTTCTTTGATAGCAGCAGCACACTGCAGGCTCATATTTAAGTGATTATCCAGTAGGACTCCAAGATCAATCTCTTATCACCTGTTGCCACATCCACTTTACATTCAAGCTTCTGCAATTATAAATATTCCAACACTGAGCCCTGACTTCTCTTATAGCTGCGGTGAAGAGATTAGCCAATGTGTCTCCCACTGTTTTGAAACATCTGCTTCTCTTGCTGCTCACTATGGTTGAATGTCTCAAACTTCCTTTTCCCAAAAGCTTTGTTGATCTACATTTTCTACCTCAGCCTCCTTTTTCACTGTGCAACTGAATAGCTTTCTTGTGTCAGCAACTAATTTTTAAGGGATATCTTCAAGGGTAGGATGCAAATCTTTTTACTACTGACTCTATGGGCATGGCTAGATGGGCATGGGCATGTGACTGGGTAGGTGTGGCTTCTTCTTTTTTTCAGCATACCCTGTGGTCTGTTCTTTGCCTCCTGGAAGGCTGTTTTTGCTCCCAGGAGGCTTCCTTGAGGCCTAGGAGGCAAAAAACAGAGCGGGGGGCGTGGGCGTGCAGCACTCCTCCCTCATTCCCCTTTTTGCCTCCTGGGCCTCACAGAAGCCTCCTGGGTGAAGCAGTAGGACAGTGAGAGAGATCCCAGCACAACTGGGTGGGATGGGGTGGGAGGGCAGAGGTGCGTGGAGAGGGGCAGGGCCAGCCAGTCGCAAGATTTGCTGGTTCTCTGAACTGTGCAGAATTGTAACAACCAGTTCTACTGAACTGGTCTGAACTGGAAGAATTTCATCCCTGGATACCTTCTTCCCTTATCAACCCAATGTCTTTACTGTCTTATTGGCAATTAAGTGAGGGGGAGGTAAAATGAAATAAGAGCTATAGTGATACTTCCTTGTCTGTTAGTATTTTAAGTGTGTGTGATGAGAGAATAGTGTCCTCTATTTGGAGAAATAAATCCAATTTTACAAGTTATAGCAAGGTAGTTCTCCCTTTTAAAGACACCTGCAAAACATTCAGTAGTTGAAGACATAGTAATAGTTAATAATTAACAAATTAATTAAGACAATTAAACCTAAAATTGAAAATTTTTCAAATGATTTAAAATATAGATTGTACAATGAGGAGTAGATCATATATTCAGTGTCAGTATCCTGAGTAATGCAGCTGCTAAAAGCATAACTCTGAGACAGGTAAATTCCTCAAAGAACATGTTTATTGGATACATGGTGTTCTGTATAAAGATAGTAGACTCCAAATAACTCATTCTGATTGGTTACTAAAAAACTAATGGAGATAGGTTCAAAAGGAACCAATCCCCGAAGCCGCACAAAGGCGGCAAAATCAAATGAATGTCATTGGCTACAAGCCGGCAGACAGAAAAGTATAAAAGGGCTGTCGCGGCTTGAGCCAATGTTCCGTTTTTGCAACTGTTCTTGAAATAAAGACTTTGTTGTTGGAACCCGGTCTACCTCGTGTTTTTCCGGACGGAACACTGTTGACGAGGGTGAGATCGTCCTAAATGCGAGACTGAGCACGCGGTGACAGACAAGCCAGACAAAGAGCAATGGCCGGAAACAATGCGCTGCCCGCACCCTTCAACCCCAATGAAGAAGATTGGGAATCTTACGTAGACCGTTTCCAGATGTACCTAGAGAGCAATGAGATGGAGGAAATCTCAGATCAGCGAAAAAGAGCTGTTTTCTTGACACACTGTGGGCCCGCGATTTTTAAAATAGCCAAGGCTTTGGCAAAGCCCCGAGATGTCAAACAATTGACTTGGACCGAGCTCCAAAGAACATTAAAGGCCCATTATGCACCGGTGGTGTCAAACCTGATAAAGCGGCACGAGTTTTATCGGAGAGACCAGAAAGTAGGCGAAACCTTCGCTGATTTTGTAGCCGCCCTACGCCAAATAGGGGGAGTGTGCGAGTTTCTTAACTTAGATGAAGCGATGCGGGATCGAGTGATATTGGGGTTAAGAGACTCAACTATACAGAGCAAGCTACTGAACAAAACCAACATATCAGTAGCCTACTGCAGAAGCCTCGGCTGCTGAAGCCGCCAAAAAATCGGCAGATAAGATGAAACAAATGAATGCAAGCAACAATGAAAAAAGCCCGGCCAGAGGAAAAAAACAACCTCCCACAACCACTCATTACGAAGAACTCGAGGAGATGTCAGAATCCGGGGAGGAAGACGACGAAATCCACTGCCTATACGCTAACAAGAAAGGGCGCGAAAATAGAAATCGGCGGGAATGTGCTGGCTGTGGGGGAAACCATCCCCGAGCCCATTGCAGATTCCTCGATGCCATTTGCAGAGCATGCAAGAAAAGGGGGCATATCGAGAAAGTCTGCAGAAACAAAGCCTCCTGGGTATCGAATGGTTCGCACCATTGGGCATCGGGATGACCGGAGTAGACTGGGTGGCCGCAACTGACTGGGAAGAAAACCTGATCCAAGAATTCCAGGACATCTTCGACGGCTCCCTAGGCAGGTATCGGGGGACCCCCATTTCTTTTAGTCTAGACCCACAGATAACCCCTAAAAGGCTAAAGGCCAGACATGTTCCTTTTGCTTTAAAAGAAAAAATAGAGGAACAACTAAATAAATTAATAGATCAAGGGGTTTTAGAACTGGTCGACCACACTAGATGGGAAACACCAATTGTGACACCAATTAAGCCAGACAGGTCGGTTCGAATCTGTGGCGACCACAAGGCTACCCTGAACCACGCGCTGCAACAGAACGCGTACCCGGTGCCAGTTGTGCAACACCTACTGCACTCTCTTGGGGGAGGAAAAGTTTTCACTAAACTAGACCTGGCACAGGCATATCAACAGCTCCCAGTAGACCCCTTAATGGCGGAAGCACAAACAATAGTGACTCACAAGGGGGCATTCAAATGTAACAGACTCCAATTTGGAGTAAGCGTAGCCCCAGGCGTTTTCCAGAGCCTCATGGAACGCCTGTTAAATGGCATAAAAGGGGTCGTGCCATACTTTGACGACGTCCTAATTTCAGCCAAAGATGCAACACAGCTTTAAAAAAGACTCAAAGAGGTCCTAAATAAATTCAGAGAATCTGGCCTTAAAGTAAAGAAAGAAAAGTGCTGCCTAATGACTGATCGCGTCGAGTTTTTTGTTTTTTTTTTTTTAAGAATTTTATTAATTTTCCACAAACAGACATAACATACAAAACATTAAAAACATCTACTCTCATAT